>PYAF01004126.1:2877059-2897147 GCA_007407185.1 Glycine tomentella | reverse complement strand
ACAAAATATATAAATTTAAAATACTATTATACTTATCCATTTCTTAAACCTTACATAAACCCCCTCATACTTAATAAATACATGATAATAAACTTTTGAAAATTGAAATACGTAGATTACAAAATATATAAATTTAAAATACTATTATAGAGTAACTTGAATATATATATATATATATATATATATATATATATTTCATTAGTGTTATTTGATGCATGATAAGCTAGGATACGATATTATAATTTGATACGAGTAGAACAGAAGATAAGTTTTGATATTATCCCATGTTTGATTCACAATAAATAATAATCTCTAGAATAATATATAAGCTATCTTATTGTATTTACTTTGTGTACCATATACCATGCGCATATAACTTTAGCTGCATCAAAAACCTAAGAAAAAGGAAGCGAACTGAGTTAAAATTAATTTCAGCTGCTTCATCTCCGTCAAACACGAGCATGCAAGAGTATAAAGTTAGAGCGATACAACATCAAAAGCAACAGCAACAGCTACATCCAGAGAATGAAGAGAACAAAGATCTTAAACGCATCCTTCAAGAAGCAGGTGAGCAGGCAATGCTTGCGGCCAGAGCTTGCATTGCAGGTGCTCAACGTTGAAAACCGTTTCCTTCCCACGCGCTCGTACTTGGAAGCATACTCTTTCACCTTCAATTCATGCTTCGTCAACCAATCCTCCCCGAGGATGAACCCTAGGTTTGAGTTGCGGACCTTTACGACGACGTATTGCATGTTATTCGCCAGGAACAGGTAAGAGAGTGCAACCTCCTTGTAGAGTTCAGCTTTTCTGTCGAGCTTGCAGAGGAGCACTAATGTCAGAGTTAAGGTACTGTTTGGCTTCTTTGCATGCGTTGCTGAAGCTGAATAGATGTGAAGAATGGGTTGAAGTGGAAGATTCCATTCCGTGAGCCTGGTGTGAGAGTGGACTGAGGGGAGTAACGATATGCAAACGCGGCAGAAGCAGAAATGAGTGGCCTGGGAGGGAGGGATCTGATTAATTCACAATTCACAACTTGCTTTCAAATGGGTAATAGAATCTTTTAAAGCGTGTCATCAATTAGGAAACATAGGATTTTTAGGGTGTTTTGAATGAAAATTTCTCTAGAAATACTTCTAAAAAAAGAAAATAAAAATAAAATGAATTTTTTCATAAGTTTAAATAAGTTTTTTATTAATTAATTTATAAATATCATTTCATTTTTTAGAGAAATTATATTGGTAAGTTTATAAAAATTAGTTAATTAAAAGCTTATTTTTACTTATTAAAAAGCTCATTTTATTTTTCTCCTTATTATTTTTTTTAGAAATGCTTCTAAATAAACTTATCCAAATACATCTTTATTCGTATTTTATCTTATACCACCACTTGTCTTTTAATACAAACTTAATTTTGTGAATCTGTACGTGCTCATCTAATCTTACTCCTTGGTTTTGGATCTGTCTTGATGTCAAGCAAGGAACTAGCTAGCACCAAAGAATTGGTCCTGCTAATTAGGTTTCAGTGCCGTCGGGTTTATTTATTATATATAGTTGTAGTTATCATTTTTCTATTGAAATATTTACGACTATTTTCCCACCTTGTTTACTTTCTAATCGTATGGGGGTGTTACAATGCATACAGTTTTGGAAGAATTCGGTATAGACAATGATGGTGTTTACAAGGTGTGCTTTGTTTTGAAATGTAAAAAGTGTCATATTTATTGTGTATTAACATTTTTGTTATTTATATTTTTCTTATGATAACTATTTCATATTATTTTCTTAGGTTAACGAAATTTATCTCGTTTGGTTAAGTATTGTGCATGAATTATTATAAATTTTAATATTATTTTTTATTTTATTCTCACAGATAAAAAAAAATAAAGTTATTCTCTTACATTATACATATATTTTCTAAAAATCAATTCTCCATTTTTCCTCTATCTAAAAAAATAACTTGTAAAATCTGTTTTCTAAAGTAATTATTGATGGAAAAAAAATTCAAACACTTGGAATAGTTGACTTGGAACTTTATACATAAGTTCCAAATGCTGGTAAAACATGTGTTAATTGAATTGGACCATTTCCCTCCTATAATGAATTTTGTTCCTAGCTCGTCAGCGTTTGATAGCTATTTGAAGCTACGTTGGTTAGCTCTCTGTGCTTCATAGGAGATTCATAATATGCGTTAAATGCTCACACTAGTCAACCCCAATCCCGTTTCCAATTTCATTTACGCCTCTATTTTTCATATAATTCTCATTTTTCTACTAATTATATAGCAATAGTTATAAAAAAAAAGTACAGTAATAAATTCTCTACTAATTTCTCTTTGTATTACCTTTTCAGAATTCATTTTTAAATTATAATTTTTTTTCTTTCTAAATTCAAATAAGTTCTGTCTAAATTCTTCCAAATCTTATGGTAACTTATATGTAATTAAATTTCTTTTTTACCAACATTTATAATTAAGTTTGATCAAACCAAGTAATAATCAAAATTTTAAATTAAACTAAGCTTCATTTTTACTTTATTAAATATTTTTTTCACTCAAATATATTTTCTTCATATAAAAACATCCATACTCCTTCAAATATTATGATGTTTTATATATCATTAAGTTTCATTAAACCGTGCAATAACCAAAATAGATTTTATTTTACGCAGAAGATACATAAAATTAAATTTTATCCTTTTAAGTCAACTTATAGTTTTTTTTTTACTTGCTGAAGATGTTTTAATAAAAAAAATTCAAGTCAACTGATATAGTTGTTAACAGAGGGAGAGAAATTCTAAATATGCAAGTTCAACTTCTTATTTCTTATCCTTTTTATCTCTTCTGTCTCTTTTTATAAAACAAAGTTCTTTTGTTGACATTGTGTTGTGAAAAACTTCTATGCGTAAATATCTTAGTCTCTACTGTTATGTTTAACGAGTCTAATGTACTCATCTCAATATAAATATTTCATCTAATAATTAATTAATATTTTAAGCATGTGAAATAAATATTTTTATATAAAATTATTTAAGTATATAAATTAAAATCACATTATTATATTCTTTGTACAAATTCAATTAACAAAAAGCCTAAAAAACATTTAAAATAATTTAAATTTGAAGATAATAATTTAATTAATTATAATATTAATATATAAAAGATGATGATTTTTCTTATAATATAAAATAGAATTTAACATGATTTTGAAAATAATAACATAATTATAATAAAAATAATTAATATAATTAATTTAAATTAAAAATAATAGTAATTACTATCATTTAATTTAAATTTAAAGCGACTACGCATTCGTAATAATAATTATTCTTACAATTCAAAATTTGAAAAATGAGTGAGGGACACTTCCAGGAATAAATATCACGAGGGTAGAAAAAAATTGTAGCAAGTTTTTTATCCATTTTTGAATGACCCTTATTATAAATTTAATCACGAATTTATTAAAATTATAAACAAATTGTTATTACTTACAAAAATGAAACTTGTTACGGATAAAGATATTTATCCTTTATCTTGTTAACCCAAATATTCAAAATATCTTAACCAATCAAGAACAGAAGATATATTAACAGAAGATATATTGTTATCTTCTAATTATTTATATCTCCGTATATCCCGGTAAAAGATAACATGCTTCAACCGTCTACCATCAAGGTCCAGGTTAGAATTCTATAAATAAAGCCTACTTCATGGTGAAAGGTACACACACAATTCTGACTCTCTCTTTCAATTCACACTGCACACACCGCACGCCAATTGCGTTGTGAGTACTGCTGATGTGATCTTCTTCTTCCTTAAGCTGTTTCACTTCCATAAGCTTCTTAAGAGAGAGAGAGTCTGATCCTACATCAAAGTATCCAACACCACTTGTTGGACATTTCTGTTCTCTCCGAGCAGAACAGTGGCGCCGTCTATGGGAACGATAAATTTCGAATCCCACCATCTCTCAATGGCTAACACCAGAAGACACCGAAATATCAGACGTGAAGACCCACCCAGCAATCCGAATCCGGAGAATGTGGTGGCAGAAGACGCATTGTCCCATACGGCTTCAACCCGTGCGGGACCTGCAGCTCATGAGCCGGCCAACACACCGGCAGCACAAGAAAACTCTGAAGCTTCACAGCACTTCGTTCAGAATGCTCTCCAGTCTTTGATGGCTCGAATGGAAAATCTGGAGAAGCGTTATGAACTCCAGCGCCAGGAAGACATCCAAAGGCTGATTACTCAGTTGGAGGATCGCGACAACAGAAGGCTAGAAGAGGACCGTTGGCAAAATACCGACGGAAGGCGAGAAGAGGATCGTCGGCAAAATACCGACGGAGGGCGAGAAGAAGATCGTCGGCAAAATACCGACCACACGGGAGATCATGCAGGAGCCGACCAGCCCCATGCAACAGCAAGGAGATCGAGGCTAGCCATGTCGGCCCGAACAGCCGGGACCGACCAGAGAGAACCGATCGACCATTCTGAGCGGGGCAAAATGTCTCGTTCACAACACGAAGCTCATCGATCGTCGTCGGCCGTATCACCTGAACATGCCGTGGAGGAGAGACCGACGGGCGAGGTCATCCGTCATTCCGGTCAAGGTGATGGCACGTACAGAAGGAAGTATAGCCTAGGCCACCAGAATAATAGTCCATTCGTCGACCGCATAGTGAAGGCCCCATTTTTGGAAGATTTCGACGGCTCCTTCCTGAAAAAATACGACAGGAGCCAAGATCCACAGGTACATATCGACGAGTTCGATATGCAGATGTGCGTTCGAGGAATTGAAGAACCCATCATATCTCGGATCTTCGCTACAACCCTTACAGGAGCTTCCCAGACATGGTTCCATTCGTTGCCGCCGAGAACCATTCGTCACTTCGAGGATTTCGGCCATAAGTTTTTGCTGAATTTCGCAACCAGCAAGAAACAGCCGAAGTCGCAATTCGCTCTGGGCAAGATACGCCAGCAGCCCGGAGAAACACTGCAAAGTTACCTGGATCGGTTCAAGGAAGCCGCGCTACAAGTCCAAGGCCTAGACGAGAGAGTACACGTCCATCTCATATCCGCCGGGCTCAACGGAACGTCCCGCCTCGCCAAGTCGATCTATAAGGACCCGGTCAAATCCCTGAATGAGTTCAGGATCCGATCCAGGAAGTACTTGGAGTTAGGACAAATGGAGATCGCAAACTCGGCACCAAGGGAAAACAAAGAACCCTCCTCGCCTTGGAACCGACGACAGGAGAATTCCCAGGTCGGACCGTCTAGCCAACATCCAGCGAATATCCCGGCAGGCCGACCACCTCGGAGCAGTCCCGACCCTCATTCCAGGCCCCGGAGGTACGAGTTGAAGTATCACAATTACGCTCCGTTGACCGTCCCACGTGGCCAAATATGGATGGAGGTCGCCTTCACCGACATGAGAAAAGTCAACCGACCTCCTCTGATTGTAAGGAAACAAAGACTGGGCTATTCCCGGTATTGTGATTTTCACAATGGACCGGGCCATACGACCGACCAGTGTTGGGAGCTTCAAGATGCTATAGAAAAATTTGTGCGAGAAGGCAGACTGCGACAGTACGTGATCCGAACTCAAGGGCACCACGGCAAGAGGAAAGCCCAGCAGGAGAATAAGCAACGAAATGACAAGGGGAGCGAGAAAGACGAAGAATTCTCAGAGCCCGAGTTTGAGTGCAACGTCATCACGGTGGGAATGAGAGAAGGAGGCAACACAGCCAACCAACGGAAGAAATACCTCAAGTAAGGTCGGTAAGGGATCGACCGAGGTTCAAGGAAGAACAGCAGCAAGTCGGAAAGGACCGTACCAGGTTGTCCAAGACATTGTAGCACAGCCGAGAAAGTCCATGTGTTTTCCTTTAGTTGGCTTTCAGTCAGTCATTGGGATCACGGAACTCCACCGTGTGTTTCCCTTTAGTTGGCTTTTAAGTCCGTCATCGGAATCATGGACACCATGTGTTTCCCTTTAATTGGCTACTGAGCCCGTCATAGGGATCATGGATTATTGTCTCACCGTGTGTTCCCCTTTAGTTGGCCATCAAGCCCGTCATTGGGGTCATGGGAGACCAATAGATTTATCATGTGTTTCTCATTAGTTGATCCGGGGACTAGAACCCGCGCGAATCAGTCATTGAGATCATGACAATCATGTAATCTTCGAAGAAATTTAATAAAATCCTTGTTATAAGGAAAATTACTGTGCACAAATTCAAATGCTTAGTCGTTGTTTGGTATTATCTCGGCCCTGATCAAGCCGACGTAACTATCATGGGTGAATCATCGGGTCGGCCGAAAGAATTGCACTTATAATGATGTTACAAATACGTTAACAGTTGCTAAGTCGGGACAAAGATCCCAGAACAACATCTAAAGGCCCGACCAATGGTCCCGGCCAAATATGTTTAGAGCCCGACCAGTGGTCCCGGCCAAATATGTCTAAAGCCCGACCAATGGTCCCGGCCAAATATGTTTAGAGCCCGACCAGTGGTCCCAGCCAAATATGTCTAAAGCCCGACCAATGGTCCCGGCCAAATATACGCTCGACAATTGGAGCCATGATACGCAGAAGAGAAAGAGAATGCAAAAGACGCAGAAGCAAAGAGCAAATAAAGCACCAGAATAAAATACAATGAGAAAGGGGCAAAAGCGAACTCGGACATCGATCACCTCGGCAAGGGGCAAAAGTGAACCTTACCTCGGATATCGACTACCTCGGCTCGGATTCTCCACACGAGGTCGGCTCCACGCGAGGTCGGTATCACTACACGAGGTCGGCATCACTCATACGAGGTCGGTCCTACATGAGGTCGGCGTCACTCGTATGAGATGGGCTCAAAGTTTGGTCGGTCCCATTATGCATCCCGGTCATCCAGAGTACTAGATAACCGGGCTAAGGGGCATCTGTTACGGATAAAGATATTTATCATTTATCTTGTTAACCCAAATATTCAAAATATCTTAACCAACCAAGAACAGAAGATATATTAACAGAAGATATATTGTTATCTTCTAATTATTCATATCTCCGGATATCCCGATAAAAGATAACAGGCTTCAACCGTCTACCATCAAGGTCCAGGTTAGAATTCTATAAATAAAGCCTACTTCATGGTGAAAGGTACACACACACAATTCTGACTCTCTCTTTCAATTCACACTGCACACACGGCACGCCAATTGCGTTGTGAGTACTGCTGCTGTGATCTTCTTCTTCCTTAAGCTGCTTCACTTCCATAAGCTTCTTAAGAGAGAGAGAGAGTCTGATCCTACATCAAAGTATCCAACACCACTTGTTGGACATTTCTGTTCTCTCTGAGCAGAACAAAACTTATAAAACAAATTTTAAAAATAAATTATAAGAAATATAATTTATTCTTAAACTCAAATAAGCTCTGTCTAAATTCTTTCAAATGTTATGATAATTTATATATAATTAAATTTTAGTTAACCATGAAAGGATCAATTTTTAACATTCAAATTGTTCTATCTATATACTCATTTTTCATGAAATATCTTTTTTCATTAATATATATATATATATATATATATATATATTCTCTTTCAATTGTTATGAAAATTAGATATCATTAAATTTCATTTAACCGTGTAATAACCAACATAAGTTTTACTTTAGATAGAAGATACATACAAATTAAAATATATCTTTTCTAGTCAACTTATTCTTCTTTACTTGCTGCTGATGTTTATTAAAAATTTCAAGTCAACTTATACAATGCAGTTATCAAACAGTGGGAGAAAAATTATAATTATTTATCAAAGTTCAATTTCTTATATTTCTCATCCTTTTATCTCTTATGTCTCTCTTATTTATATGATCTTATCGATCTGTGCAAGTCTCTTTGTATAAACAAAGTTATTTTGTTAATCTTGTGATGTGAATAACTTCTATGCGTAAATATCTTAGTCTCTTACCTGTCTTTGTTGTTATGTTTAGTTTAGTGAACTTATTGTTATAGCCATAAAAAAAAAAAAAAAAATAACAATGTTATACACTTTCAACAACTGATAGTCTTTTTTTTAAGAGTTCAACGACTAATAGTTACTCATAAATAATATAGGCTCGAGAGTAAAAATGTTAAATGCCTCGCTCTTATTAAATCGGAGTTGTTAATTTTTTAAATATGTAGCAAATTGTTTATCCTTTTTCGAATAAAAGGGAAATAGAAGAGCAATGGCCAATGGGTGTGCCGTGCAAATGAACTCCGAGGGAATTAAAAGCACAGTCAACCAAAGCAACCAAGTCCTTTTAGTCTGTGTTCTCTTCTTCTTTCACCCTATATTTGGAATGAGAAAAAGAGAATATAAGGAAATAAAAGTTTAAATTTTTGTTTATATAAGTCAATTTTTATTTTTTGCTTTCTCTCAATTCAAACAAAAGAAAATGTATCATTATTAGTGTTTTTTCTTCTTTATTTTCTTTGCTTCCTACCAAGCACACCATCAAACTTTTTTTTTAAGGTTTTAAACATGTGTTTACTGTTTACCTCATCGCTTGTAAATGTTTTGTTTTTAGATTTTCATTTTATAAAATTGATTTGAATTAAAAATAAGATTGAAGTGAAGTAATTATATATATATATTCTTTACAAAATGAGATAAATATAATATGATTGTTCTTACTCAGCGTAAGATTTTCTTTATTTATTTTATAATTCCAGTCAAATGTGTTTGTAAGGTCAATTTTTCTATTCCAAATTATTAAAACGTGGTGTTAGTTAAAAGCCCCAACAACACAACTCATGTTTGGGGGCTACTTCCGCCTATGTAATTAAAGCCATTAACCTTTAAGTAAGCAGTCAAGTTTGTTCGCCTTGGACGGTTAACACTTAACAGCAAGCCACAACTTGTATGGAAAGCGAAGAATTAAGCCTACTTTATTATTTCAAATAACTTATCTACCATACGTATGCTTAGTAGTTGAGTTTTATTTTGTATTACACAGTTTCCATTGCTAGCTACGCCACATTTATTAGGAGGGGCTAGACATTTTCGGAAATATATTAGTTGAATGAATTATTAATTGTTAGTCTTGTATCTTCATTAATTCCTATATCTGTCATGTTTATTGAATTATTCACCAGCGGTATTCAACTTGACTGACATACTTGTGTATTTTTTACTATCATTTTTGTCACCAAAAATACATTTATATTATTACTTAAATCGCACACATGTAACTTTAGATTAAAGTGAATGAAGAATTACAATAGGAACTTTTTTAGATCAATAATAATTTTAATTCCTGAATAAATAAATTGGTGACAATTTAGTTTTTAGAAGAACGAAAATTTTGATTAATTTATAAATATGTAAAAAATGTAATAATTTTGTATTATTATTAGTTTCATATTAAACTATCATCTTTAATGATCATTTGATATTAAGTTATAAAATTTAGGAATCAATTTGTTATAAAATTGTAGAATGATATGAATATTGCACTTTTTACACTATAAAAAAGGAAAGTAAATCAGAATTTTGTTATTTTATAAAATAAATTATAGCCAATTTACACATTATGAAATTAAAATGATTTTTTTTTTATTTCTTCAATACTAAAGACTAAAGACTAAAGTGACAATAAATCACAAATTCATGACTTAAATTAGCTATTTACTCATGAAAAAAATCGTGGTTTACAATGTAGGAAGAGATGAACTGTAGCTGTAAACCATTTTTAACATGTTCATCATGTTAAATATCCATGAAATTTCAAGTCATCCTAATAAAGCCTCCACATGGCATGACTGTTAAACTATCTAGGTTAGGTTAACTGTAGTTTAACCTGGATTCTAACGGTGACATACAATTTTACAATTACAAATGGGATAAAATATAAATTTAATCCCTCAAAATACTTTGAAATTTGATTTCAGTCACAAATTTAATACTACTACACTTTTAATTTTCACATTTAGCAAAAGTAACATTTTTTCATAGGGACGAAGCTTTAATTTTTCATTTAAGTTTTTTTTATATAAACCATAAGTATCTTCCACCAATAATAGTCTTGTTTTTTTCATTTGAGTTGAAAGTACTCTTGTTTAAGCTAAGTACAACTAATATGAATAATAAATCTTTTCCTCTAAATATTTAACATACATACCCAAAAAATAAATTTGAGACCTCTTGTTAAACTATAACAACCCCCAAGTAGTTAATCTCTGGTTATCTAAGTTACATATTAAATTTTGTAACTAAAACCATTATTTTAAAATAGAGCAAAACATATTTTATCCTTACAAATATAGATATTTAGGGCAGTTCTCTGAATTGATCATGAGTGAAAGAGACATGTCAAACCTTGAGGCTGCCCTAACTATTATATCTTGGCCGGGTGAAATTGAGCTTTCACACACCATTTAGCTGAGAGCCCATTGGAACGGCCGAAAATTATAAGACACCCAATACTTTTTCTTGTTTCCCAAACTATTAAATCATGTGATTTTTAAATGGGGCAACAAAAAGATATGATGATACTCGTTAAGCTATGACATTTACAGTTTTCTTATGGAGAAACAAGGTGTGCACATTAATTCACTAAACCACTGAAAATAGTCAAAATACAATTACTTGGACAGTTTCAGATTTACATCCTAGGAAAGAGTCATTTTGTCAAAAGTCAAAACTATGGGTCAGTTTGGTATGCAGAAAAATTCGACAATGAACCTTCAATACAACATTATTATTAAAACTGATCTATGACTTTATTAACTAACTGGTCACAAAATAATAAAGATTAGCGGAGAGACTGTGCATGCAAGAAATTGAAAATTTTCATGTATGACTAAAAAAAAAGCAAGAGTAAAACCAGCTAACATTTAATAAAAATTTCATGATGATTAAAAGAAATGTAGGAAGAAACGGCATCAAAACTGAATGGCCAGAAAAAAAATTGTATGTCAAATACCAAATAGAAAGTGACGCCAAAATTATCATCCATATTTGGTTCTAAAATTACACTTTAATTGCATATTTTCGCATTGGAAAATACAATTCCTTCTTCTTTTCACGCTGTGTCTTCAATGAAGCCTGTAAGGAAGACAGCAAATTCGTTCAGCTACGTTAAATAAGAACCATATATGACCAGAAATATCTCTCATTCTGAAAATTTTCACGTCAAGTGACCAAAACAACAGCAATTGCGTCTCATATTGCTCCCCTAAGGATAACTTATAATCGTTATTTATAACATAAAAGAAAAGGAAAAAAATTATTAAATGAGATGATGTCTAAAATGTCATGACTATCTGGTTGATTTTCTAAAGCCTAGATTATTAGATGATATCTCCAAAGACAAATTGATATTCAGAAAAGTTCAAAGTAGTCACCAAATACATTTCAAATTTGAGCATTTCAGCTCTACTCAAGGCCAACACTGATCTATGACACGTTTGAAAACAGCCCAAACAAAAGGAGGAATTGAAAATTGAAAACATGTTCAAAACCATACATCATTTCTAGACACAAATTTTGAAGCTAATCCTGTGATTCTTTCTTTTATTTATTTTTTCTTACCAACGATTATCAACTAGACACTTATTTCAACACTCAATAAAAGTACAAGTAACTTGAGGACACTACACAGTCATAGCATAATCAACATCACAAACAGAAAATGCAATAGAATAGAAATAAAAAATAATAATAAATTGGAAGAGTAAGGAATGAAAGGTACCTGGTGCTTAGTTAAGCGCCTTCTGATGGCTCTGGTCTTCTTGGGACGCAGATCCAAAGGAAGGTATTTCTTCTTCTTGTAAGCCTCCCTCAACGCTGCCTTTTGCTTCTGGGAAATCACTGTCAGCACCTGCGCTATCGAAAGCCAAACCACTTTGCTGCATCCACACACAACAAAACACATTCATAGTGTGTTTGGATAACACAGAAGAATCAATTTTACTCCACAGAAAAGTAGAAGCAACTATTTGTTGCTTTGCCTTCACCATGAAAATTTAATTGATTATTTCCAACCATGCATCTAATCCAAATACACTTTGAAATTCGTAACAATTTCGATCCAATTAGGAATTGGGGATATGATATGAAAGAAAAAAGGAAGGTACATTTTGGAAAGCTTGTTTGGGGCTCCGCCGGTGACCTTAGCGACGCGTAGGAGAGCGAGTTCTGCTTTGAGATCCTTCAGTTGATTCAGAAGCTCTGCTTTCGTCATGTTCCTCAGCTCGTACACCTTGATTCTCGCTTTTGCATTTCAACAAACAAAAATTGAAAAAATAAATGAATGAATGAATGAAATCGTAACGCCATTGAAGGAAATCACAACGTAGTAGAAGCGTCTGCAGAGTTAGAAGTTTAACCGTACGTACCCATTGCTAATGCGAAGCTACTGTGGCGCTGCGAAGAGGAACGTGAGAAAGAGAAACCCTGCCTAACTGGTTACTCCGCTCTGCTACTTTGTGTCCCTAAAACCCTAATCTGGGACAAAACAAAACACCTGTTAACGTATCAAGTGAATTTGGGCCTTTTTTGGGTCAAAGCTGAAATTGAATCTGGCCTTAATCACAAGGCCTTCTACCCAGCGGACTCATGTAGTGAACTCTTGTCTTCACACTTTACTTTTTAAGGCCCATTTCTTCTTCTTCTTTTTTTAATAAAAGAATCACTTTTTTTTTTAGTTTTTTTTTTGTTTTAACTTTTTTATACAATAAAAAACTGAAAAGAATCCAAAATGTGATTTTTTTAATTGAACAATTTCACATAAAAATAATTTTTTTAAATGATTTTTATGATTATAAACAAACAAAAATTAACTCCTAATTTAAAAAAATAAAAAATTATTACATTATTTTATATTAGAATCACAATATTTTAATATGTAAAAGATGAATCTAAATATTGTTGGGCATCGCATAATCACACAATAATCGAGAAGAGAAAAAAAGGAAGAAGAAAACAACACACAGAGTTTATCCTGGTTCATCCAATGTGGTTTACGTCTAACTTTTCACTATATTTTCTCACACACTCATACAATTGCACTCAGATTACAAGGAATATATAAGCTTAGAAACCCTAAGCACCATAGTTATTCATAAGCCCAAGTCTAAACTACAAATAATAAAACACGAGACTGACAACAGTAATAAGTTTCGGAAATAAATATTTTGTTTGTCACGTATCACTTATTTTACATTTAGATTTGTTTTTAAGTTATACTACCATGTCGATATATTAAATATAATGAATGGATGCACAGCTGCACACTACAAAATTAAATTTTCATTTAATAAATAAATTATTTGCATAGCATTAACTAACGGAGGCTTTCGTTGATTGGATGAGAATGGAAAAGCCCTAAAAATGGGGTGTTTATGTGGAAAAAGATAAATAAAGAAATAAAAGAAGAAAAAGAAAACAATAGACATGGAAAATGATATAATAAGAAACGAAAAGAAAGTTGTGAAATTGTGAATGTGTACAAGTCATGGGGAAATAACAAAAAAGGATTTAAGCAAATGTAGTCTGGGTGGTGTAGTTGGTTATAATTTTGGATTATTTTGATGCAAAATATCATTTTGGAGGTGTTAGTGGGACCAAAACAATGTTTCATATTTCACCAAAAAAAAGAAATATTTTGAACGAAAAAGGAAGAACACTTGATCATTCCCAGAATCCACTTTGATGCTGTAAATAGCATTTAATACTTACTATATATCACACGAAATGGGCATTTTACGTTTCAACTTTCATGTAACACGGAAATTTTAGAAATCCTCAAGGCCTTAAATTAATGCTGAAAATTGTGAATTGTGTAACTATGCGATTTGACATATACCGTGTCTCCTCCACATTCTACAATTCCATTATCTAAAGATTTGCGTATTCCTAGTTCATGAAATAAAGAGAAATATAGGAATAAAGAGAGGGAAGAAATATAGGAACCAATAGAAATTTGAATGACTCACGTCTTTAAACGCGTGATTATATAAAACTCACTGTCTGAACCACAGCTAAAGCAATGTATTTAAAATAAGGATCGGATAAGGACCTTAAAACAGTCTAAGCTGGTAAAGAACGAGGGCAGAAATTAACGAGAATCCATGTGAACTAGTACGTTATCCGCATTACTTTTGCGTATTTTTTCTATTTTCGATTAAACAAATAAAGAATCTTGCTCTAAAAGAATCATTAACAGGCTTGCAAGATTAGTTTGATTTCATTGGAACAATAAAAATTACTAATACACCAGCCTGACGAGAGTAAACTTAATTTAAATAAAGATTAATGGCAGGGAACAGATGTGAATTGTGATAGTAGATTGGGCAAACCAGCTGAAAAAACACGTTATCATTGATCTATAAATGCGCCATGCATGCCCTTTTGCCTGACAAAGGATGCAACTTCTCTGTAATGATTTATTTTACAATGATGTAGTTTAATCGTGAAAAAGTGATAAATGAAAACAAAAGTTGGTAATGATAAAGTTTGATATGCAACAATTTAACAGCTTCATTCCTTTAAAATGCCTAATGGAAATGCTCAAAATTCAAGAATTGAATGAAAAGACGAGCAATCTTCAAAATTTCAAAGAGTATGGTAATTTATTTAATGTAAGTTGTTTATGGAAAAGTACCAGTACAGACAGAGCCCTATGTGTAATTAACAATGATATGTCCATAACGTAGTTAGTTGTCCCTTGAAAAAAGATAAATTATTAGATGATACTAATCTTTATGATGAACTAACTGCATTATGTGTTAGACTACCTAATAATATTTTCACAACTTTAGGTAGTAATCATGTCACAGGCTCACAGCAAATTAGACAAGCCCTGACATTTCAAAGGAACTGGCCCAGTACTTTGCAGTGGGACGTACATAATGCTATTTTTATTCATTCACCTTTCCTTTTCCCTCCCCTCCTCCTTCAACTTCAAAATTAAAAGCAAGTAGCTAGTATATTGGTCTCACTAGCTAGGAAGGTCTTGACTCTTGTATTAACACTTATTACACGTTAGCTCTCTCTTCAAACTCTATTCATCCACAGCATAATCAACAAACCATTGCTCTCATCTCAACTCACAAATATATATCACAAAGCTAGCAATGAAAGGAATGAATATGTTCTGCTCTTCTATTTCTTCCACAGCAGTAACCTCTAGTACTACAGATCATCATTCCACGGTGCGCAGAAACACCAAAAGGCACGCCGGTATTCGAAGGAAAAGCCAACTTCGTGTCCCTTGTTCATCCAGATTATTGCCTATCAATCCTAAGCCTCAAAACGGTGACGTTTGCAGAAAAGGCTCCATTCAAGTTAACAACCTATATGGTTTATCATCAACTAGATATCTCCTCAGTGATTGGGTGTCTGAGTCTGATAAAATCCCTTCAAACTCACACAAGACCACCCTGCAGAACCAGGTTGTGGTTTTGAGGGTCTCATTGCACTGCAAGGCCTGTGCAAGAAAAGTTACAAAACACATTTCAAAAATGGAAGGTCAGTTACACATCCACCTTAGTCTCTAGAGAGAAAAAAGTTAAATTAATGAAAAAAGCTCAATTCATTTTATTTTTTTGCTAATTAAGTTTTTTTAATTTTGAGGTCTAGTCCAGTCATAGCGATAAAATTATGTCCTCGTGACTTGATCATAAATTCAAATCCGAAAATAGCCTTTTTGTATATGCAAAAATAAGGCTGCGTACAATATTTTTCTCCTTTATCTTCATATAGGGAAAGGTCTATGTAGTTTTTAGTTTTTTATTTTTTTGGTTTTTCTAAACAGTTTATGCAATAAAGATGGTCATAATAGTAATAATTTTCACATTCTTGATTAGATATAAATCTTGATACATATTTATCCACGCAATAGTGTATATTACTTATTAACAGATTGTGAATTTGCGGGGTTTATTGTTTCTTCACTACCTTACAGATATATGTTGATGAATCTGATATGTATATATAATTGACTAATTATATGTGTAGGAGTAACATCATTCAGTTTAGACATGGAGGCAAAGAAAGTAACAATAATTGGACACGTGACACCATTAGGGGTTCTGGCAAGTGTGTCCAAGGTGAAGAATGCACAGCTATGGCCATCTTCAACATCATCTTTGCCATCATTGTCTTCGTCAATGCCAATGTAAGTCTAAATGGTCAACGTGAGTTAAATAAAGTTTAACATGTAACTTTTTTCTTCCCTGCCCCTTTTTATCTCTGTTGTTTGGTACACCTATGCCATGAACATGTAATAGTTTGTATTGGGTACAAAGTTTGATGACCTGTCAAGCTTAATTATAATTTTTGTTGTCTAGTAGATTGATGGGTGAATTGAGTGCAGCTTTTTCTTGGTGTTTAATTAGTGTTTATTACTGATTGGTGATTGCTCAAGTTGAGTTGTTTTTCAGTAAGTCTTGTGTCTCCACAATGTTTCTTTACTTCATCATAAAAGCCGCACATTAATTCTAATTAAGGCTTTGGCTGCCATTTTTTTTTTCTCGTTAACTTCTCCAGCCCATATTAAAAAGACCTATTCTGAAGAAGAAGAAAAAAACCGGTATGCAGGTCCTTTACGTGCTTTTAGTGTTGTTGAATCAGAAATGATATTTCATCAAATTTATCTTAATGAAACTTTAACTTTGATTGGAGTACAGCACTAAAAGCACTCAAAGAGGTACATCTAAGTTTTATCCTTACCAAAATATAGCATAAAAATATTGCGTATTCATACCATTCAGCAATTCTCTTAACTAATATGCATGTGATTATAAGTTAGTATCGTTTAATGTGTTCCTGTTTGTGGGGACAAATTATCAACTTGATGAACTTTTGACCTTAAATATGTTTTGAAGAAAATTTGGAAATTCAAACCAAGAGCACCAAAGAAAAGCTGCTTCCAAAAAGAGAAAAGGTGTTCTTTTCAATACCTTGGAGCTGAGCACTAAATATAATAATATTGGGTATCTCCATCTCTTCCAAAACCATAAAAGTGAGAACCTTGTGCACCTGTTCTGCTACATTACACAACTTTTTTCCACACTGGTTCGAATATGATAGCTAAGCTTTTTAGATAACAAACTATTGGAGACAAGGTAATGCATGCGAGTCAGTGGTAGCCGGCAGCACTCAAGGCTATAGGCTGGTTTGGGACACATTCTCCACCAAACTCTTTCTGTTTTCTTATTCTTTTTTCATCTAATGATTTATGTTTGTCAATGCTGATGGGTCATGACCACTTAACATATGGATCACATGAACATGACGTGAGCTTTGATGATAAGTAGTTGTTTTAAATACTCCGAAAGAAAATTTGTTTTGAACAATACTATTTCTCGTGAAGAATACATGCGATTTTGAAACCTTAAATATATTTTCAGTACTTGTAATTTAACTTTTTTTACATTTAGTCCTTATAGTTTTTTTATATTTTTAGTCCTTGTAAATTATATTTTTTTTCATTCTTTTGACGCTTTAAATAAAGTTTTGAAGTTTTTTCATTATTCAAAGAGTTATAGACTAAAAACAAAATAAACATAATTTACAAAGATGAAAAACAAAATAATAATTTTGTAAGGACTAAAAACAAAAAAAATCATAAAATACAAAGACAAAAATGTATTTAAAAAAAAATAACAGTCACAATTCAGAATTCAATTAAGCTATATATCCTAAGAACATCTTCAACCAAATTTTTTAAGTGAGTTTTTAAAGTTTTTTTTATCCCCATAATATTATATCATTGTAAGAAATTTATATACAATTTTATTTTTATAATAATTTTTTTAAAAAAACTCACACTTTTATATTTTTTTTATTTTCACTTAATTATAATTTAGTTATAATATTATTTTGTATCAGATAAATATTATTTTTTATTTCTAAAAATAGTTTTTTACAAAAAATACAAATCTTATTTTTAACAAACTCGTTATACCAGATAGATTTACTCTAATAAAAAAATGATAAGAAATAATTTCTTTACGTAAAAAATCTTTCAAAAAATTCTCATTATAAATGCTCTAATTTTCCATTTACATCGGTGTTGATATATATGTCACCTTTGTTTATAATCTTAAATGGCTAAATAAATATCAGAATCTATTAATATACGATGGCATCTCAAGTCTAACCAGCTCTCATAAAGAACAATTATTGTAAGGGATCCTACGGTTACTGCAATTCAGCAGAAGGTTCTTGAGTATCAATTAGTGGCTTCAATTTGCTTTTTAGTGTCAATGTTATACCTCCCCACCCACCAATGCGACAGTAATAAGCAGAGTACACTTTATGATTGCATGGTCTAGAGCAAATTGGCCAGTGGTGGGGCTAATATTTCACCCCAATTGTGTTTCATCTTTTTTGCTTTAATTTGGAATCTGAATCAATCTAACCAATTTATGAGACTAAAAACATGATGTGGAGAGAGTTCTATCTAACTTGTAATTTGTCGAATTACTTTCCTCAGCATCCCGTTTGGTTGCTTTTATTTCCTTGACTAATCATGGACAGCAGGAAAAGGAAAATGCCAGAACAAGTTGAAAATAAACAAACACCTATGAGGCTATGACCCATGCATAAACGGATTAATTACTGGCATCAAATGATTAGCCTCACCTCATTATAAACAAATGATAAAATTTGTTAAAAGCTCACTATTATAAGCTGCAAAAGTTTGTGCCTTTGTGAAGGTGTAAAAAAAATGAGGATGGAAGTGAAAATTGAATGAAAAGAAAGAGTTAAACTTTTGCTCATTCTTATTGCATGGAAAATCATTTTAATCTCGCTTGATGCTACAAGAGAGGGACCAATTTTCTTTCGTAAAATTAGAATATAATTAAATTGCACTTCATGTTCCGATTCCTCACATACTCGAGTCTTGACATGTCGTGTTTTAAGTTATTTTTACTTTTTCCTGTGCTGAAATTAAGGGTATAATTATAAGATGTTTGAACTTTGAAGGACACCCGGTAACCTTCCAACATTTAGAAAGAGAGATAAAAGTAAGAGAAAAATAATAGGTCTCATTGAATTTGTGATGTTACATGAAAAGAGATAAAAATAAATAAAAGATATCGATGAAGTGGTTAAAATTAAAAAATACTTATATATCATTACTCGACTATAAAAAGGTTAGAAATAGGAGCGTGAAACAAAAAAGAAAAACAATTGCAACCACGAAAATTATAATCGACAGTGATATTTTTTTTAACAGAATGGACAGTGATATATAAACAACGAAAGAAATAGACTTTCCATTTTTATATTTTTTTCTCCAATAAATCAGATGGTTTCTCGGTGTTGTTTTTTCCCTTTTTTTTCTTATAAATAAATAGTTAAATCATTTTATAATTTTAGTTTATAAATTGTACACAATAATATTTATTTTATATAATTAAAATATATAATTTCAAAACATCATATCTGAATCACATTTATATTTTAAAATAATATTTATGATAACCAAATAATATCACAAATTTATATTTTTGACAACTAAGGTGTTCATAAACTAATCCAATCAAAATCGATCAAATCGATCACAAAAATTGAAAAATGAATAAATAAAAATTTAATGAATCAAATTTTGAAAAAAATAATTTTTATTATATTGAATCAAATTTTGAATTTGATGTTAAAATCCAATCTAAACCAAAATTATATATACATATGCATTTTTATGAATAAATTTATGTTACTACTCATGTTCATATTTTTAGTTTTTATATATTTATAAAATTATCACATAACTTATATTTATTTGTGAAAAATCTATTTGATTGAAAAATAATTTTCAGTAACTATTTAATTAAAGGTACATAACTATAATTATTAAGTTATGTAAATTTACTTTTAATAGTATATATTTTTGAAGAATTATACTACTATTAAGTATTTATTGACTTATAAAGAAGATATTTAATATCTTGAATTATCTTTTTCTATATATGTTTATTATATATTACCATTTATTTATGCTTTTTTCAAAGAAAAAAAATCGATCCAATTTATACAGTTTTTTTTATTGAAATGGATTGGATCAAATTTAAATTTTTAATCAAACTATTTTAATTTTTTTATTTCAAT
>PYAF01004126.1:2855472-2870378 GCA_007407185.1 Glycine tomentella | reverse complement strand
CTAATATCATATAAAAAATAAAATTAAAATAATATTTTTATTCTTTGAATTAAAATAAAATAAAATATTTCTTGAAGACTTTTTTTGTAATCTAAATGTTGATGTTTAATAGATAATTGAAAAGTTTTCATTATTGCAACTAATATTTTTTTCAACAATTGTTTAATATTTTTTAAATTTTGTAATTTATATTTTATTGTTCAATAAGTCGTTGAAAAAACTTTAATATTTAGTTTTAACATCATTGTTTAATGCTAATGAATTTTAATGAGAAGAATTTAAAATTTTATATTTAATCTTTTATAGAAAATGTGTGATCCTAACTATTATATTTGAAATATTACAGTGCTAAAAAAAATAATTATATTTTATTATCAATTATTTTCCTAAACGCATTCCATTAATCTTATTCTGCGATGTCTATGCAATACACATTGCCATATTAGGGTCCTTAACTGGGCTGGTTGTGCTACCTGCCTTAGCTTAGCAGGCTCACATAGAAATCAAACAAATTACAACTTAAGAGCTCCTCCCAATGCAATCCATCGTCGTTTGTCGGCACGCCTTCCCTTTTACATCCTCCCCATTCACATCAATCAACTTACTTTAGTTGACCACACTTCTAATTAATGCAACACAACACCCTCTCCTTTTCGCTTTTTTTTTTTTTTTTTTAATTAATAAATTATTACTGTTCTAAATTATATTATTACCTCCTCCGACCACCACCGTCCTCTGCCACGCTTCTACTTCCAGGTTCTCTCTTGTTCCTCTTTAGTTACTTCGCATGATGCTCAAGCAATTTCATTCTTTGATTGTGCCTATTCTAGCAACATCTTTATACTTTTTTAGCTAGCTTTGTTTTGATTTATTAGTTGTTGATTTGCTAAATCAATACGAGGTTGGCAGAATTTCCTCCTCCACTCATATTCACATGCTCAGTTTTCGTTCAATTGCTCTATTGTGCAATCAAAGGGGTAAACATTGGAGAGATCTACATCAATGGATCATGAATAAATCACACAAATGAAGTCGACATCACATCTTAACAAAAATCTTAAGACTTAAGTTTATGGGTCTTCTCCTCAATCATATGGTGTTCAACCTTCCAATTCCTATCCGACGTGAGACTTTATCTCACACTTGTATTCCATCAATCTCCTCTTCAAGTGTAAGTCTTTTCTACATGGTAGCCTTCCCCTCAAGGTGAAAGTCATTTTCACTTCACGAGTATTCAATGATTGCTCTTAGAGCTTAACTGTGGCTACCTGTTTAATCATTGTCACAAACATGTTCTAATATCTTGTACCACCACAATGTCTATGAGACTCGTTGTCTGGTCTCTATACATGAACTCACCTGCCACAAAGACTTTCAATAAAAGAGATTCTCATACTCATGGATCCATCGCCAACCCATCTTACTCATCTGAGTCAGTCACCAAGGATCGACTCTGATACCAATTGTTAGCAATAATAACTAGAATTCCAAAGGAATTAGAGAAATCACACACACACAAATACAAGAGATTTAATGATGTTCAGCAATTGTGTCTATGTCATCAGGAATAGAGCAATTGTTTTTTCTTCTTCTTGTTCATAAATAATGGAGTTACATTAGGATATTTATAATATATGTGATGATGTCCAGCCGCCATTGAAGACCAGCAGCCTCTGGAGCCTCCATTGATGACCAGCCGTTCACCAGCTGTCCACCAGTTCCAGCTGCACACAAGCTGTCTTCCAGCTATGCACCACCGTTCACGCAGCCTTCCTTGACAATTGTTTTCCCCATTCACACCATAATGCATTCTATAAATAGAGGTGCAAACCTCAGTTGTAATCATCAACGAAAAACACCAGAACACCAAGAGTGAATTCCTCCAAGTAGTGAGAATTCCTAGTGAGTGTGGTGTGGGTTTGAGAGTTTGTTTTGTTTGAGTTTGTAAATCTCTGTAATTCTATTCTTGTGAGTAATAGAAGTTATTTTTCTCTCAAATTCGTGTGTACCAACACCCATTTGATCCGTTGGCCTCAACAATATGCATATATTATCTTAAACTGCATACATTATCTTTACATGAGTCCTCACATCCCAACCCGCTTCATAACCCAACAACATGTGGTCCTTATATTCAACTCCAACTTTACCTTGCCCACTAAATATGAGTCATGCACAATATGCTCCTTCCAGGTTTGTTTCTTAGTGAGATTCAGGAACGAATTTCAATCCCTAACAATACTACCTATTTTGTTAGCCTTTGCACATTTTGTTCTCACTATTGCCAATCTGAGGCTTTTTGTAGATGCCATAATCGAGCAAAGGCATGCGTTCCCCATTCTTATCATTTGCTATTTTAGAATCTAACATAAAATCCATGAATATTTCCTTCTTTTTTTGTTTACTACATGACAATGTTATAAGAAAGCCTTTCTTTACGATGAAATATGTGAGCTTGGCATGAAGTTATTTGTGGTTTCGGGATATTGTTGTAAAACTAGAAATTGAATTGGGTTTCAATGATTTTAAATTGCATTCTGAAAACCCTATATTCAATTAAATTGGAAACTTTACGATTTTTTCCAAGTGAGAGAGCATTTTTTGGAGCTAGAATATAAAGCATTAGATCAAGGGAGCCCATTTCAAGGATAGGGCAAACAATCAATCTCAAAAATGATTTATAGATGGATTTTAAATCACCTGCCAATAAGAATCCCTTGATTTGAACTGAAGTTATGTAGTTGTCAAGGATGGATGGACGAATGGTTAGCAAGGTGACTTGAAAGTGTTCATTAAATAATGTAGTTAATTGAGTTTAAGAGAATTAAATCAATTTTCATATGGAATTTCCTCCAAAGATGGTCTATAAGTGGCCAATAACATGATAATACTTGAAAAAGACAGGGAGTGACAGTGTGGCAGTGAACCATTGCAATATTTGGAGCCAGAAAGAAGTAAAGCTTTAATGATCAATAACCAAGCTTTTTGTGGTGGAGAAGAAAAGGAAAACTATGAAGCAAAGTCAATGAAAGAGAGTAAGAAACAAACACCGAAACAGTTATAAAGAAGAAGAAGTTGATCCACCAATGGAAAGGGAGAAAAATAAGGAAAATAAAAGGGAGAATTTGGGTTATGAAGATCATTTTCAGGACAACTAGGTTATTAATACAAGATTCTAATTAATTGAGCTAATAAGTCAATTATGCTAAAAACAATTAATGTTATTTATTACATGTAATACTAAATTTTTAATGTATATTTAATACACATATAAGTTTACATTATAAATTATTTTAAGAATATTAAAGTAATAGCATGAGAAATAACTCAATAATCAAAATAAAATTCAAATTAAATTAATTATATATAACTCATTAATTGATAAAATTAAAATAAAAGAGAATCCTATTTGATAGGATCATAACTAACAATTTTCTTAATTGATAAAATGAAACTAATTTACCTAATTAATAAAATAAGAAAAGATAAAAAAATTAGATAAACTAAACAATTAAAGATTTAGATATGTGTATTAAATATACATTAAAAAATTTAATGTTATATGTATAAACATTAATTATTTTAACATAATTGACTTATTAGTTCAGTTGGTTGGAGCGTCGTATTAATAACCAGAAGGTAATGAGTTCGGATTGTTCAATCCATATGGGCAATACGGATTATCCAATCCGTATTACTTAAAAAAAGGCATACGGATTAACGAATCCGTAAGATTCTTACGGATTTATCAATTTGTATGAAGCAAACTGCGAAGGACATTTTCGGAAGTACATTATTCACATATAGTGTATTAGAAATTTATATAATGTATTTAGTAAACTCCATAACAAGAACAGTCAACAATTATGACATTTAGTTTTCAAAAGCCCAATTGATCCATAACCACTAGAACCATTGGATTGGATTAACCCATGGAGGCTAATGGGTCATCAATGATGAGATGATTTTTGGGTCTTACTATGTTGTCCAATCTCCCTTTGTGAATACTGTTAGACTCAACTCTTTGTAAAGCTTTTGATGGAGTGTTTGCAAATGAAAGTGGTAATGAATCTAATGATGGCTGCTAAAATCAGATGCATGAATAATGAGAAGAGAAGAGGGAAAATATTGGAATTACACTAATGAGTTCATTTTTTGACTTAACGGGTCAAGCTTTAGATCATTAGAGAGAAGCTCAAAAATTTTGCAAAAGGAGAACATCTTTTAGGCTTAATGGGCCAATCTTATGCAGTATGTAGCATGTGGACCAACCCAACTTGGTATAATCCTACATCAAATGGGTCAATACATGAAGGAGTCTGCATAACTAGGACCCTTTGATCCCTAAGCTTATCTCCATAACTTGGGTTTAGAATTTATTCCTTTTCTCGATTCATCAACTAGGACCATAGCCATCCACAAAAAGCGTGTAATAAAGTATTGACTCAACAGTCAATATTTTTATGCTTTTCTAGAGGTAATTATACATGATATAAAAGGAGAAGTCTAATTCTTTTATCTTGCAACGGTAAACAATTTTTTTATAGCCCATCTTTATTTGGTAGATGTGGAAGTGTTTTAGTCTTGGTGTTCTCTTTTTATATAGATTATTTTTTTTGTATTTTTCCAGCTTTATCAGTTTCGTAAAGGAGGATGTCATGTCTCCTTTGCTTTGTTATTTATCTTTTTTCTCCAATAAAATTTCATTATTTTTAAAAACAAAATATTGAAAAAATATATGCTATAAATACTTAACATTGATTAGAGAACTAAAATTCTTATGTTTTTCAAAAGTACAAAGGATACATACAAGTTGTCATGGACTTTAAAAATTCATAGGTGAGATGATATGTAAATTCCTAAATACTATATCTATATCATTAGATTTGATTGAAACTAGCGCTTCTACATGTTCAAAGGTTCATTTTTTTTTTTTTTAAATGAACAAGAGATAGAAATGTTAAAAGTAAAAAACAAAAGCCACTTATGACATTATTGTGCATTGGAGACACCAAAGATTCCAACGACTTCCTTTAACATAGATATATAGTTAAATTTAGCAACATAAAATTATAAACTACAAGAATGTTATGTTAATTAAGTATATATTAGCATAGGAGAATAGTAAAGAAATTGGGTATTTTATATATATATTTATATATATATATATATATATGTATATGTATACACACAAACTAGGGAAGAGAGAACCCAGTATCTTTCTACATTTTTTAAACAATAAAAAAATAAAAGTCAAATACAATTAAAAAAAATGATAAAATAAAAAATTAATTATATAAAATAATGAAAAGTTAATATAAGTTAGAAAAAATTTAAAATTTAAAAAATAATTTAAAAATAAAATTATCCAATAAAATATATATACTAAATAAGATAATTTTTTATATAAATTATTAATAGTTACATATATAGATAGATATTCTAGAAGACTCGGCTAATATTTTCCCATGGACTAAACCCTATTGGACTATCCCTTCATCCTCCCCAGTGGCGCTGCTACCCTTTTTCTGTTAGTGCCAAAAAACACTGGCAGATACATACAGGTCAATATTCAACCTTTTTTAATTATCAATTTGCTCTTGTCTCTATTTTTTCACGATCGAATTTGTGAAACTTCCCATGATTAGAATTGTGACCTAGATTGTGGTTTTATTGAGGCTATCAAATTCGGAAACGCTGGTAAGAATTATGAATCTATTTCTTTTATTGTTTCTGTATCATCTTCTTTTGAAAGCAAAAAAAGAACATTTTGAATAATCTGCTTGGTTAGGAAACTCTTGAGCGACATCAATGTCTTCTACAAATTGGTTAAGGGATTTAAATGCCCGATGCTGTATTTCTAATTGATTTTGTTTATGAGGTAATATTTAACTAATATATTCCATAAGGGGGAGATTGTAGGATGACCTAGCTGAATGTTATTGATGTCAAATGACAAGTTTTGTCTAGGAGATTGCAGGATGATCTAGCTGAATGTTATTGATGCCAAATTACAAGTTTTGTCTAGGAGATTCCAGGATGATCTAGCTGAATGTTATTGATGTCAAATTACAAGTTTTGTCTAGTATACGAAAAGTCTAATTGATCTGGATACTAAATATTATCTCCTTAGCGATGTGCTCAAATTTGTAATAAAATTACATAAATGTAGACATGTAAAATGTTTCTTGAATAAATGCTAAATATCTCGAGAACATATTAATGATTGCTGTTTTTTTCCTTGAAGGTGTTGTAATGGTTTCACATAAATTTGTCTTTAAATCTCTTCACTACATTTGTTTTTCACTTATATGAGATATTGTATGAAAATGATTATTTTTTAAAGCTATAACAGGTGATGTTTTAATGATTTTGAGTCTCTGTGGACTATTGTTGTAGTTATAGATGTCAGACCTAGATATAGGACGCCCCTATGTTTTGTGGGATCATGAACTGAAAACTGCATTTTGGCATTGAAGATATGTATCAATAACACACATGATGATAATGGATTAAGAGTTCTTGAGTTCTATTGATTTATTTGGATCACCATTTTAGAGGCTCCTTGCCTTGTGATATGTTACTTGTAGTGTGTGTGATATAAAGGCTCCTTGCATTTTAGAGACTCCTTGCCTTGATATATTTTCATAGTGCCATGTGTGCTATTGAGTTGCTTTGGTGCCAACATAGTTGGGATGGAAGCAACTATTTTGATTTAAAGAAAAGGTTACTTGTAAAAATGAAAGAGTGAATATCAAATAAGCAAGCATTTTCTTCTAGAGCAGTTAAAACTTTGAAGGTGAATTTGTGATGCTAAATTTGTTTTTTGGTGAATAGTGTTTCATGCTCTGTAACTTTGCATACTGACGGTCAATCTCAAATTCAGAACTACATGTGTGTTTTGATGACTAACCAAGAGGCAACAATAAAAAATAGTTAAAACTCTTGGGCTTCATCAACACATTTTTTCTGATGAAATACTAGCTTGTTCTAGGTGCAACAAATGTCTGCCATCAGCCGATGGCTCTTCCTAGTGTTGTTGACATGAACTGGCAACTTCTGTTACAAAATGTAAAATTAGCAATTATCTTAGGGTTACAAGTCATGCACATGCATACTAATTACTTGAGCTATGTATGTGTCTATTGTTTCTATTGCATCTCAATAATGACATTATGTTTGTTTCTTCAGTCTTCTTACTGATTATCTAGAATGAGGATTGCTAAGGAAGAATCATCAAGCAGTGTTGCACAGGCAAGTAATTATCAATTAAGTATAACTTGGATCCATGAGACTCTCCTACCCCCCATTATCCTTCTCAATGGCTGGAGTGTGAATGTTTTTATTATTTACTTGAACAGGCAATAAGCTTGATATCAGCATTGAAGGAATTGCAAGGAGTTACCGCTCTGGATCTTAATAAATTATTGAGGGACTCTGAAAATTTCACTATTCATTACCTTACTGAAAAAGGATCATTGCTGAAGGTTGTCTCATACTCAGTATCATAATGCTATTTGATATTTTGTTTTATCAGATTGTAATTTCTTATCGTAATGTGTACAGATTGATATGGAAAAGCTTGCAGGATCTCTTCCGTTGCACCTTACTACACTGCTGATGTCAGCTGTTAGAGATGAAGCCCTGTTCAGATACTTATTACGTGGCATTCGACTATTGCATTCCTTGTGTGAATTAGCCTCCCGAAATTCTAAATTCGAGCAGGTTAATATTAATAATGCCCATTAACATTTATCATATTCTGCTCATCATGTAGTTTTTTTGTGTTATCCTTGTGTGGCAAAGACTGGTGCTCTAAATAATGTTTCGCTGTCTAAAAATTAAGGGGTGAGGGAGGTAGCAATTTTTTTTTTCCTGGATGTAATATTTTTTTTTTATTCCATTCATTTCCTCACAGTTCACATCAATATGGGGTCATATTTTGGCAAAGAAATATAAGCATTGTAGAGATTTTTTGGAATTGTATTCACAATTCTATGCACTTTGTTTGTTCAGTGTGTGTGCGTATTGCTGTTTTGAAAATGACACTATGATTGTGATTTCTGTATTGGAATATGATTACAGATTTTGCTAGATGATGTGAAAATGATGGAACAGCTGACTGACTTGGTTTTCTACATGCTAATTGTTCTTGGTGGTTACAGACAGGTTTTTCATAGTTCGGTTCTTTACAGTTTGATCTTCTGTGTTGTGTACCAATATTGATATTTACATTTATGTTGCAGGAATTCCGTGCTTTTAGTTATATGCACCTTATGCATTCAACTCTCGTAGCATGCAATTTACATCTTTTAACAGCGTTTGTTTCAACACAATGGCAAGATATTGTTCATGTATTGCTTGCGCACCCCAAGGTACAACTTCACCTCCACAGCTCCACCCCATGTTTTAGACGCTTGATTCAGAAACAGTATTCTGTTAGTGATAAAAACAAGCTTTTTATATTGTCATGACTATTTTAAATCCTTTTGCTTAAATTTCACCTGTCTATCTGAAATTTATACTTTTTTCTACTTTAAAAAAGGAATTTTTGTTGTCAAAAATGATTTTTACTGTAGAAAAGACAGACAATACAACTTTAAGTAGGCATTTCTTTCAATCCAGCTGTTGCATCATTTAGAATTTCCTTCTGGTAAGCTAATTTCTTTTAACCTCTGCTTTGAACCAATTCTCCCCAAAAGATTAAGCTGTTGGGTGGAAGCATATGAATGGTTTTATTACATCTAATGAATATGTCTCTTAACAATATTAATTTAGTTATTTTCTGATAATACTTGTTTGTGCTATGGCTAATCATGAATTATATGACAGGTTGACATATTTATGGATGCAGCTTTTGGATCAGTTCGCATGATTGTTAGTTTTCTTGAGAATACACTGGTAGCATATCATGAAGATATTTCTGTGGAATCAAATCTTACAGCAGAACAAATGGTTTATTATCTCTGTCAGCAGTGTGAAGCTTCTCTGCAGTTTCTTCAGTCATTATGCCAACAAAAAATGTTTAAGGAGCGCCTGCTTAAGAATAAGGTTCCCAAACCAATCTTACATTCTTACTTCATAAATTAGGAGAGGGGACTGTGTCCCAAAATCTATATAAGAAATTCTTCTAATGTTTGATTGCAGATGAGGGCTGTATGGAATGAAAGCCTGGTTGCCTCCCTCAGTCATTATATAACTTATTAAAATTGGAAAGCTCCATAAATAAATCACGTCAAATTCCTTCAAGTATAGATTATGTAAATATTAAAAAAAGGAAAACGTCACCACATGTTTACATCCTTTTACTCTCCTTCAAAACCACCCTTTCTCTCCCCTTTAATTGTGAAACAACCAAAAATGGAGTAGTGTCTCAATTTTGGGCATTTTGACTCTTGGTGCTTGGCTGGCACATGTTGAGGAGTCTCTATGTATGTTAGATTTATATGGTGCTTAGCACATTGTTTTGTTTATTTTGTTGGTTGTTGGTTTTTCCTATTAATTTTTCCAAGGAGGATTCCTTAGCCTCTTTTTTTTCTGCGTGTGTGTGTCACTTCTTTCCTTCTATTTTTTTCCCATTTCACCTTACAAAGTATTGTTAGATCTTCTCTACTGTCTGAGCACTGAGCAGCTTTACCTTTCTCTAGCATCACAACTAAATTATTGTTAAAGTGGATATAAATGCTTAACCACGAGTTTTTATTGTTTGATGGTATAACCCCTTGACACCTCTGTTGATCATAGTAGATGGGTTTCTAAAATGGAACAGTGGCCTACCTCCATATTTACTTTTTTTTATGGGCTTTTATTTCTGAATAGATTTTATATAAATATTATTATTATTATTTTTTATTTTTGTCAAACATCACTTTTACGCATGTGACTTCCTTCACCTATTTAATTAAACTGAATAGAAATTGAGGTTTATGGTTAAACATCACTGAATAGAAGCTTTCTAAGAAAGGTAAAAAATGAGGTTTATAGTTAAATATTTCTGTTTCAGAAATTATAATATAATGCTAGTGCTATACAAACAATAATGTTCTCATTTCTATATGTAAGATTGATCAACAGCCTTTTTTTTTATGCCCATATGTTAAAAGTATACTTGATTATTCTCCTAACAACTTGAATACTTTTAGGTTTTGGAACTCAGATTGATCAACAGCCCTGCTTTTATGCCCATATTATGCTTAAAAGTATACTCTATTATTCTCCTTACAACTTGAATACTTTTAGGTTTTAAAACTATTTCATAAAATGCTTTGAGTTCTATGTTCCAAACTCTTCCATGAATTGTTTTTTGTTCTGTTTTAAAGTCGGCTATTCTGCCAACTCCAAGTTAATGTGTTGCACCATTAAAGGTAGATATTGTTAGAGGGAGAGTCAGAGTTTTAGGTGTTGGAGATGCTTCAAGTTATTGCATTGATTTGGTTAATTGATGGGACGTTGTGCTCTATAAATACATATAACTGCATGTACTATGTGATTGATGCTTCAAGTCATCGTGTTTTTCATTTACTTACAGGAATTATGTGAAAAGGGAAGCATTCTTTTTCTTGCTCAATCCATCTTGAAGTTACACATTCAGCCATCTTTTCCATCCAGGATCATGGCAGCTATTTCTAGGCTAAAGGCTAAAATTCTATCTATTGTAAGTTCAATGAAAACATTTGCTGCAAATCCCTGCATTTTACTTTAATGCACAGAGAAAAATCTCAATTTGATCCTGTGAAGTATCAAGTAATGCATGTCATCACATTAGTCCTCCAAATATTTTTGACACCAAATTAGTCTATCAAAGATTCTTTTTTGTTTCCATTTTAGTCCTCTCAAGATTTGATGCCAAAGTTTCTAAAGATTTAATTTGTCACCAAATTAGTCCCTTCTTTTTTCCACCACTTTAGTCCTTAAGAAGGACAAATACGATGACATTGTAGATTTTTGAGACTACTAATTTAGTGATAGGTTAAACCATTGAGGGATTAATAGGGTGACAAAATATTTGGAGTACTAATATGGTGATGATTTAAATCTGAGGAATTAATTTGGTGACAAAAATTTAAAGGACTACCACACATCTAATTTTGGAGGATCAAATAGAGGATTTTTTCTTTTTTAATCTGCTTTATAATTTATGCATATTATTAACACTACTATGGTTGCTTTCTTTACTCAGCTGCTGAGTTTGTGTGAAGCAGAAAGCATTTCTTATCTTGACGAAGTAGCCAGCTCAGCACGAAGTTTAGATTTGGCTAAATCTGTTGCATTAGAGGTTAGTTTTCTGCTGTTGGTTTGTAATGCAAACTGTTGAAGACAAACGGCTGTTATTTTAGTGAAATTTTTCTGATAACTGGTGAAAATTGTTGCCTGTAAATCACTGTCAATTTTTCCTGCCACTTCCATCGTTTCATTATAAACTGGGATTACATTTCTGAGTACTTAACATATGATATGGATTATTGAGTAAAGTACAAGGTCTTCAGGAAATCTTTAAATTAACGTTGTTCTGTGGTGGCCTGCAGTATGCATCATTTCATGAAGCACATCAATGTCTTTATTACATGCTATCGATGATGTAGGTTTTTGACTTGTTGAAGAAAGCTTTTGGAAGAGATCCTGGGCATCTTACTGCTGACAGAAGTTTCCCAATGGGGTTTGTACAGCTCAATGCAATGCGTCTAGCTGACATCTTCTCTGATGATTCAAACTTTCGATCTTACATGATACTTTGTTTTGTAAGTCTATCCTTTTTATATTATACAATTAATTTGTTTTAGTATCATTGACACTACACATCCACTGTGCTATAAAAAGTGTTAGGTGGTATAAGCATCATTCTGTTTTGTTTGTAAAACTACTCTAAATTTAATTCAAGACAAATGCTAAGATATTATGCACCTCTTGTTTTATCCTTTGTTTGTAACCAATGTTTTATAATATTTTCCTTGATTTGTTAGATGTACATTCAGCAATCAGGAATTTGACTGTTTCCTTTGCATGTGATTCCAGACTAAAGTCCTGACAGCAATAATTTCGCTCTCCCATGGAGATTTTTTATCCTGTTGGTGTTCATCTAATCTCTCAGAGACGGAGGAGGATGCAAGTCTTGAATATGATATATTTGCTGCAGTTGGATGGATTTTGGATAATACTTCACCGGATGTAAGAAATGCTACAAATTTGGAATTCAACCTAATCCCTAACAGCATGCCTAAGGCTTCTTATGCACATCATAGGACATCATTATTTGTCAAGTTCTTTGCAAATCTTCACTGTTTTGTTCCCAACATATGCGAAGGTTGGTTCTTTGTCAATATTCCCAATTTCTAGGCCAAATTTGATGGTTTTACAGGTATATGTATTTCCACATTTCAGTTATCCTTTTTTTCTTGTAATTTTAATCCCCAGAGCAGGAGAGGAACCTTTTTGTTCTCAAGGTCATGGAGTGCTTGCAAATGGATCTATCTAACTTGCTGCCTGGGTTTTCTTTTGCTTCTGATGCTCCTAAAGCTTCCATTGCTAGCAAGAACCTCCGTAATAATTATTCTTAAATAATTTTTTGTGGTATAATTATGAGCAATATATGATTACTTTCTTACAAGTAACTTTCTTTTGTAGGCTCATTGTTAAGTCATGCAGAATCTCTGATTCCTAACTTCTTAAATGTGGAGGATGTGCAACTTTTAAGGTTATATCACCTTCTTTTAAGATTCCTTGTAGCATTAGACACTTTGACTTTAGCATGACTGATTTAAGCTGTTGAATGTGGTTACTCATGTATCGGGCATAGGTGCGTGTGTGTGATGCATGGGAATTATGGCATTAATGGCAGCTCCTTATGCCACTTGATTAAAACTGAAAAGAGTTTTGTAAAGCTAACTGAGGAATAGTGCCTTCTTGGTTTTATTTTAAAGAAATATTTTCAAGGATTAAGTTGGATTGAACTGTTTATTTTTGTTTTCTTTCCCAAAACCAACAGCTTGTTGTCTACACAAGATAGAGTTAATAGACATTCTCTTCTGATTTTGGTGCATGTATCATTTTTATACATATTATTTATTAGCTTCAGTCCAGTTTAGGATACTTCAATCTACTCTTTTTAAATTTACATAATAAAAAATATTTTGAAATTTTAAATAATTACATTTCCATCTTCTCAATTTATTTAGAGATAAGAGAAACAAGAAATAATAGAATACCTACATGCTGATGATAATTCTCAATCTTCAAGAAACAAACCAGAATTTTAATAAATTCAGTTTTATACTATTCACTAAATGTTTTTGGAAATTGAGTTTTATTGTAATTTTTTTGTCTTTTTCTGTTGACTTTGTTCTCTCTCATCTTCCTTTTCCCCCTTCCCCCGCCTCACTTGAACTCCCTGGTTAAGCATACAAGGCATTGATTTTTCTGTAAATCTTTTAGCTCCTAAGGTCATTATACTATCGTAAAGGTCATGTTTAAGTTTAATTAACAAGTAACTTTGATTTGTGAATGGCTTGCAGAGTTTTTTTTGGAGAATTACAATCACTACTTACATCTTCTGGATTTGGGGAAAATCAAGTCCAAGTAAGTCTTTGAGCTATAGTTTGAACTGTTAATATTTTTCCCCCCTGATTATTTCCTCTTTTACTCTATCATTTTATATTTTGTGCATAAATATGCCCATATCATTCTGCTGGGTAAAACTCAGGATAGCAAATTTGATGAGTCATTATCTTGGGATAAGCTTTCTAAATTCAACATGAATGAACATTATCAGGTATTTGCAAGTCTTTCTTTTTTACCAACACATTCAATGATCACATTGTGTTTTTACATTTTTGTTCACAAATGTAATTAAAGTTATACCTACTTTAGATCTAGAAAATGTCTTTATCTGTTAAATGAAAAAATTAAAGTTTAAAACAATTCTCAAATTGGATTATTTGGTTACCATGTAGCTTGTCCTCAACACAATAACTTGAGAAAAGTTTGATTTCCTGTAGGAGGCACAGAGTGCAGGGGGATGCCCATCATCTTTAACTGGAAAAGAGCATGCCGGTCTTAATAAGAAGGGTGGTAACTTCAAGGAAGGAATGTCTGAGAATTCTGCATTTCCAGACTTGGACCAACATAATACCAGAGCTGAAGACACAAATCAAGGCAAGGGCCTAAATAGGCAAAATCAGGTAGATGATAAAGGCATACCTGGTAAAACTGCATCCGGAGGAGCTAGAGAAATGGACAAGGATGCTCAGAATGTTGAAACAAGTGGTTCAGATAGTAGTTCTGCAAAAGGAAAGAATGTTGTTGATAATATGGATAATGGAGAGCTTTCAAAATCAAATGAGCGTCTTAAAAGAACTGCAGTTGAGGAAAATCCAGAGGATGAAAAGATTGAACTGTCACAAAGGAGAAAACGAAAACGAACAATAATGAATGATAAACAGGTGATGCTGATTGAGAGGGCACTCAAAGATGAGCCTGATATGCAGCGAAATGCAGCTTCACTTCAATCATGGGCTGATAAATTAAGTGGGCATGTATGTTAAATGCAAATAAACTTTTTGAGTAATATTTAATTGACATATTTTCCTGATACTTTCTTGCATAATGTTTTCCAGGGTTCCGAGGTTACATCTTCACAGCTTAAAAATTGGTATGCCTCTATATGTAGCTTATCATATACTTTGTTAACTTGTTGATTGTTTCTCTTGTTATACATAAAACTACGTACCCCATTGCCCAGAGACTCCTTGCTATGCGAAGGTAAGGGGGAGAGACATTGTACACAGCCTTATCCTTGCATATGCAAAGAGACTGTTTCCAGATTCGAACCCATGACCAACAAGTCACCAAGACACAACTTTACCGCTATGCCAGGGCTCGTCCTCAAACATATCAGATGATATAGTCGAACA
>PYAF01004126.1:2822072-2855372 GCA_007407185.1 Glycine tomentella | reverse complement strand
GGGGGGGGGGGGGGGGGGGGGGGGGGGGGGGGGGGGGGGGGAGCATAGCATTCAATTTACTGGTCTCTTAAATATTATTGTGCAATTTGCGGATATTGACACATTACTTGGTTGTGAAACCTTAAATATATTAAGCAATTGGCTGCATACATACATCATAGCTTCGTCAATTTATTTTTATCTGGTTTGATTTGTAAATGAGTTTCATGTTTGTTGTATTAGGTTGAACAATCGAAAAGCTAGGCTAGCTCGCACAGCTAGGGATGTTAAAGCAGCAGCAGGTGATGACAATCCTGTCCCAGACAAGCAAAGAGGGCCAGTACCTGGGTCCTATGACTCACCTGGCAGTCCAGGTGATGTATCACATGTTGCGAGAATAGCTTCAGGTGATAATAAATCCGAGCCTTCTCTGGCTCGGTTTGTTGATATTGGTTCTCCAGAATTTGGTCATTGCAATGCAGGTCAATATGTTGTGCTTGTTGGGGTACGAGGAGATGAAATTGGCAGAGGAAAAGTGTTTCAGGTGCACGGTAAGTGGTATGGTAAGAGCTTGGAGGAATTATCCGCCCATGTTGTGGATATTAGTGAGCTCAAAGCTGATAAAGGCATGCGGCTACCCTATCCATCAGAAGCCACTGGCAACACATTTGCAGAGGCTGAAACTAAGTTAGGAGTCATGAGGGTGTTATGGAGTTCAAACAGAGTTTTTGCATTGCGACCTGAATGAGTTTAATCATGCTTTATTAGCTGCAATCTGTTGTCAATCTTTCTTCTGGTTCCCTGAATGCGCATGTTTTTTTATTTCCATAAACATTAGCTGAAGGGATAACAGATGTGTTCGATGAGAAGAACAATACCGAATAGAAAAAGTCCAGTTTGTTAGCCAAGTATGGGTACAAACTAGAAGAGGACAATTATGGAGAAAACAAGGTTGATTCATCAATGGAAGATAGTTTAGTTTAGGATATAAACAAGAGCCATAATCGGTAGCAAAAATGTTGGTAGGGTCTTGTACAAAACTTGTTTACCAGAATTTTCCCTGCATCATGGCAATTGACAATATGTGGAACTATGGTAACGAGTGATAAGATCTGAATTTACTTACAGGGAACAAGTCAACGTAAATTCTGTTTAGATTAAAATTTGCGAATCTTACCCATTTCATGTCAAGAGTTATAATTCAGAAGAAAATTATAAGATTATTTTGTTTGGAGTCGTGAAAATGAAATCATAACAAATTGTGTAAATTGATTTTCATGAAAAATATGTCTGGATATGTTATTTTGCTTCTTGGCCAAATTATTTTAGATTATGAAAAAAGTTAATTTTATGTATGAAATTATCAAAGAGATGTATCATGTACTTATTAGAAAAAGTGTTCGATGTTCATGATATAAAATAATCAAACATTTTTTTATTGAAAAATAAATCATTGTATACTTTAACCTCAGAACGTTTCTATTTGGAGAAAAAAAGAGAGCTTAATTCCAGTAATTTTTCTTTTCAAAATGACGAAAATCAACCATGCTCGTGAATGTGATTGAAGATGTTTATTTGGTCGGAGAGAATAATTAGTCACAAGCAATAGTCCACTCAATGCACCCCCATGCTTTGTTTCTCCTCAATCATCTTATTTTACCTAGCATCGCATTTAAAAACGAGGTTTCAAGTTATAAATTGTTGCAATGGGATTAATCTATGATCAAGAAATATCTTGTAGCCCGAAGATAATTGTTGGGGGTAATAAATGAAGGATATGAATGTATGAATCTGACAGATTGACAGAAATTGTGCCATTTAAATTAATGGAGACCACCTTAAAATACAAATTACTTTTTGATGCGTCTGGCTTTCACATTCATGACATCATTTGTTAAATATAACTTCGATTATATCAACGCAAGGCAATGAAGCAGCGGATTGTATTTGACTATTTCACCCTGCAATCTTTTGTGATGCACCAGTTCAAACCGAACCATATTGAGTTTCTCTAGAACTAATAACATATTTTCAAAATACTTTTTTCTTCTTTGTAAATCAGCCAAAAACAATTTCATTTATCTGGTACCAGGGGTACCTATAAAGTCTCAATACAATAAAAAAAACTAGTTGGAGCAACAGGGTTAATACGTATTACAATCAGTATAATCTAATACCAATTAATCCCAAAGGCTGCCAACCGAACCACCAAAAGAATGGAAAAGAAGTTGTAAAAAAAAATTCTTACCACTTGAAAGTTGTAAAGTCATTTTACTAACTTCAATTTAAAAAGTAAAAGAAAAAATAAATAGTTGTTACATCATAAATTAAAAAAAAAATTAAAATGAAGTAAAAATCTTTTACCACTTTAATTAAAAATAAATTAAAATCGCCATAGAATGACTTCTAACTTAGAAGTCACATCTGTTATGATTTATCTCTTTTGATAATTAATTTAAAATCTATTCCTAAATGGTAATTAAAAAAAAAAAAACCACGAATGGTAAAAAAAGCCCCTTTCCCAGGTGTTAAGCAGCATGGTCGGCACATGCATTTAGAACTCAGGCAAACGTATACTCATTTGGTCTAACGCCTGACTGCATCAAGTCTCTGAATGACAAAAACCCCTCTTCCTTCTTCCATCTTCGAAGCATCTATGAATCATGGCAGTCCATGAAACAACATCTCTGTCCTTCATCTGGTCAAAAATACCCCTAGCTTCATCTAAATTCCCACACTTGCCATACAAATCCAACAGAGCACTCCAAACGACTTCATCCAAGTTCAACTCAGTTCTTATTAAGTAGCCATGAATTTCCTTCCCAAGACGTAAGCAAGGAATGGCAGCAGAAGCAGCCAAGGCACTGGACAAGGTAAACTTATTTGAATTCGACCTCTCATGCCTCTGCATCACTCTAAACAACTCCAGATCTTCCCGAGGCTGATTATGGCTGACATAACCAGATATTGCAGCGTTCCAAGAGAAGTTATCTCTCTGGGGCATTTCACCAAACAGTTTCCGAGCTTGTTCAAGGCGACCAAGTTTGGCATAGACAGCTATCATGGTATTCCAAGAACACAAATCCCTGTGACCCATTTCATCAAACAGCATCTGGACATCCACGAGGCTCCCGCATTTGGAATACATATCGAGCAAACGGTTAGAAATGAAAATCCCCGGAACAAAGTTAGAAGCTTTGGTCTGGGCATGGACCCTCCTACCCAGTTCAAGAGCGAGTTGGCGAACGCAAGCGGCAATGAGGGTGGAGTACACGCGCGCAGAGGGTCGATGATCGGTGCGATGGAGCAACTCAACCGCTTCCTTGACGCGCTTTTGCTGACATAAAACATTAATGGCTTCTTTTAAATTGTTACTCTCACTTACAGGGTCTTTGGGGTTCAGCTGATTCCTTTTATCATTGCGAAATTGAAAGTGACGAGAATGAGAATGAGAGGAAGGGGAAGAGGAAAAGGCGTATCCGCAATGAAGATAAGTAGTCAATCATTGAAGCTCCCTAGCCTTTGTTATGAGCTTCATAGTTCACACGAAAAACAATTACTACATTCGAACCACCATTGTGAAGTGCTCCAGATGCGGTGGAAGCAGATCGTGGTTGGGGACTTGGAGTTGAGATTAGCTATTTTGGTTTGGATTTTTAAAAAAACCAAGCCATGCTCATATTTAAGACTTCATAATCAATTTTAAGTTTTAAACTAGACCCCAAAATTATTCTTTGATTTTTGTTTATCGTTAATTTATGGTTTAAAACAGAATTATTGGACTTGAGCCTAGAATTAAAAGAATATTACTGAGGGCAGGATACCCAAAAGAGAATGAGAAAAAATAAATAAATACACTGGTGAGATTTAGCCATTTTAACATAGGGAAAATTCTCATTCCCCATAACAAGATTCTATATAATCTTTATAATGTTTGATTATTATTCAACATTCTTATAAATAATATGTTTAGATGGATTCTAAGGAACCTCAGGTGTAAAGGTTGAAAGGGCGTCTATCGCTTTTCTTCACCAACACAAAAAAATGTATGAAGATGAAAATGTTTTATTGAATGCTAGCGAGAGTTTTTCTAGACTCTCTTCCATACATTTTTTTTGTGATTAGTTAAAATTTATTAAAAATCATCGATTTCAATAAATCACACTCGTCAGACAATGTTTCTTGGTTATTCTTCCTGTTAAAAGCTTGTAAAATGTTCAGTAATGTGTAGAGTCTAACAATGAGTAAAATGTTTTTTCGACCAGATAGAGAGATTGGATGAAGTGTTTAATGCTTGCAGACATCATAGATATACAAAAGTAACAATTGTGTTACTTCATCTTAAACGAGGATGACTTATCCACTCCACAATGCAATGAACATCCGGAGTTAGGAGTCAACTCTTCCTGTTTATGTGCTTTATATGGGGGGGTACAATGCAATGAACAACCGGGTAATGGATTAGAAATGACAGCAACATTTTCTTTTTTGTATACAGTTTATGTTTGTCAGGCAAATTGCTATATGTACAAAGTATTGCGTTTTTGGTAATGCATTATCTACCACGTTTAGCCTCATTTTCACGTCAACATTACGAGAGAACACAGAAGCTATATCATATCGCTATTGCAGGACGCATATCCAAACACACTGATAAGCTGCTAAGCTCTGCAGAGTTTGGCATTACATTACATCAGCTTGTTTGGCACCCATTGGTTTGGAAGTCCTTTGTTTCCCCAATTGCTTTTGGAAGGGACACTTCCCGAAATATTTCCTTTTCTAAAGCTTTTTTTTATCATCCTGATCTTCTTCAGCCGTTTGGGCTCAACAATTTTCTTACTTTTCTCCAATTTCTCTATCCTTCTTCCCTTAGTATAAGCTTGAATAGTTTTACTTCTCTGATCACCAGGTAATAAAGCCAATATGGAAAATTTCTTGGGACTCACATTTCCAAAGTTAGTTAATTAGCATTTTCCTTCTATAAAAACAACTTAGTGCATGCAGAATGAACCTGGGAATCAAGGTTCCCTAATGTTAGTACAATCTATGCCTGTTATAATTTTGGACAGTATGCTTATAGATAATTACACCATAAAATTGCCAATTACACTAAGTAAATAACGGATCCTGGAAATTACCACAAACAAATCTCTCTCCACTACACATTTCTGAAAAACAGAACAAAGTAACAACTTTTGCTTGAACAAATGCATTGTACATATTTCAATCTATAAGCATCTTTTGGCCCTAGTCAGTCTATAATTGATCTGCCCTACCAAAAAATACGGGGTTAAAATCTTTTTAAGTTCTCTATTGTTATGACTGTGATTCCAAAATCTGCAAATCTAGCAGCAGCTGATGCCGACTGGATTTTAAGTCAAACCAACTCTGTATAATGAAACTATCCATGATCTTAAATATTGAATGCCCAACTCTGAACTTAAAGCTGAAGCCACATCACCACTGCATACATTAGCAGGTGTCAGTTCAGGAAAATTTACCTCCATCTCAGTCATGGATTGTCCTTCAAATTATTTGGATCCCCATTTTGAACAAGTGCTACGGAGGAGGTTTCCATTTGAGGCGTTTTCCTCGAGAAGCTTTTTCCATAAAGGGAGCCAAAGACAATGACCTGATAGTGTACTGCTATTACAATGTTTATCATAAAATTCATTGAGGAAATCATTGGATCACACATCTAATGTGTGTGTAAGCTTTGATCCATCTACACATGGTTCAAAATAGGTGCATGTAGGGATAAAGAAAAGTGTGATCTTAGCAAGTGCAATATGACTCAATTCATTATAATGTTAAGTAAAGGTAAAAAGTGAGTCTTACAGCTCCAATCCACTGTTCCCAGCTAAGAGGATGGGCAAACCACACACATGACAGCATAATGCTCACCAACTGCAACAATTGGAATAAAAAAAACATTGCAAAAAAAATACACAATTGTCTGGAAAATGAAAATTAGATTTATCTACGCAACTTACCTGTCTTGTGGTCATTATGGTTGCAAATGTCAAAGCACCGAAGGTGCGAATTGTGTATGAAATAAAAAATTGACTAACTGTGGCAACCTGTAAAACCCAATAGTTTAAATATTTCTTCAGTGAAATAGAAGATGAAGAAAATGGGAAATATTTTTTTTTTTTTTTGCTTTTATAGCCAAAGGAAAAAATAATTGTAAAAGCATTATAGACCCAAGGATTGGTATCTATTTAAAAAATATCTTAAGACAAATAAAAAGGGAGAATGCTTTATAAAATTCAAAACAGATGGATGAAGTTTACTTACAGTCGAAAGGAATGCTATGTCAAAGAAACAATCATGATGGTGATAAACAAATTCTACAGCTGGTATTAAATGTCCTTGTAAGATAAGGCCAAAATAAAAATATCAAATGTCAAAAGAACGGATTTCTAACTATGAAGCTAGAAAACAAACAAAGATGAAGTAAAAATAATCATAAAATGGAAAAATATAAGAGAATAACATTTCAGAAAAACGAAAAAACTACTTTCCAAACAAGTCTAGAGAAAGGTCAGATTAACTCAGAAAATTGGATGTGAAGATAGTTTCTAATGGCCTTTTAACCAAAAAGGGAAAATTTTAAAATTAGGGTAAGTCGTGCCACGTGGCATGACTCTTCTTCTTTTGTTTTAAAAAAAATTTGTCACTAATTTCGGTCGTTATTTCAGTCGCTAATACTTTTTGTATATTGTGGTCGCAAATATAAAAAAATATAATATTTTGTCACAAAAAGTGTTAGCAACTGAAATAGAGACTGAAATTAGCGACTAAATTTTAATGACCAATTTTATTTTTTTTTAAAGAAAAAAAGAAGAAGAGTGGTGCCATGTGGCACGACTTACCCCCAAACCGTAACTTATTTAAAAAATACCCACATTTGATAATTTTAAATTTTTTTTTTACCACTTTTTGGTTAAAACCCCTAGTTTATACTTGTTTTGAAATTGGTAGTCATGATGCACTGCTAGCTAGTATAGAAATGAGAAAGGAAGGCCAAATAGCAAAAGAACCAATCCAAAGTATGACTACTCCAAACAAGAGTATTAGCAACCCGATCATGTTTGTTGCTTGTACAACAACAAAAGCCTTATCTCACTAGGTGAACGTTTGTTGCTAATACTATTTTTTCCCCTCTCTTTTTATGTACAAAAACGTATTGTCCCTGGATGCCTAGCAATGGCATTCTAATTTATCAAACCAAGAGTATATTACTAATTTAATTGCAGCCATTGTTAAAAGCTCAAGATTTGACTCATTAAGAAGAGTTAGACAATTGATATGGTTAACTTTGATTGGACCCAGTGAAGGAAATGTGAAGAAACGATTTTGAACTACCATAGTGCCCCTCAGAATCTGCATTTCTACAATAACAATAATAATAACGAGATTGAAGAAAAAAAATAAAGAGATCCTAGCACTGTTATGACAAATGAAGAGATAGATGCGACAAGTAAATGAATGAAATAAAGAAAATGAAACCTGCAAGACACCATAGGTAACGAGGGTAAGCATGATTCCAGCGACAGCAGATGCCCCTTTCCAGAACTTGTTGTCTCTGGAAATGGAATCAACTGAAACAGCAGAACTAGTGGATGATTCCGCCATGCCCCAAATACATACAACACAATACCATACACGAGGCTGTGGGACCCTCAGCTAGGGGATCAAACCCCTGACATCGAATTTTGAATGTTAGAGTTAGAGAGAGGGGTGTGTGTGCGTATGCGTGTCTTAACTCAACTCTTAACCTCGGAGAATCAGAAGAACTAACTGAGACATAGCATTAGTTTTGTTTTGTTTTGTGTTCTGTTGTTAGAGAGAGGGAGAGAGAGATTCATAAGCATCGCTTTCTCGGGCATCATTTTCTGTGAGATTAATAAAAGCAATAGAACTGGTTTGCCACGTCACCTTGCATTCACCGTCAACAATACGGACGGTATCGAACACGGATTTGTGTTGTTCTTTTGTTTGCCAAATTGCCATGAAAAAATGCCCTTTCCATTTTGTTCGTGTCACCAATCTCAAGGCCCGGACCCCCCAAACCATGAACTCGATTTCTATCAATTTTACTTTCAGTTTATTGGGCTTCTTTTGATTCACTAACTACATTTTTACTATTGATTCTTTTTTAGGATTTGTGTGTGTTTTAACAATTATTTTTATCCCTAAAAATAAGAAAGGTGTGTCAACATATACTCCTCTTATTTTATAAAATATGTGATTTTGATCTTTCTATCAAATTGAAATAATTGATTGTTGAAAGACTAATGTTAATTATGACATTAATTAAACAAATAATCTTATGTCACATAACTAAATTTGGACTACATCATGTTAATCTATTAACCGATTAACATTTCAAATTTGATGGAATGACCAAAATCACAAATTTTAGAAAACTAAATAATTAAATGTCTCTATTTTAAAATAGAAGATTAAAATTATGAATTTTGAAAAATAAGAGAATTAAATATCTATATTTTAAAATAGAAGGATTAAACTTGTGAATTTTAAAAAATAGAAGACGGAAATTACTTAAGTGAAAAGTAAAATTAATATATCTCTATCCATCCATTAACTTTCGTCTATTATACATGACACATTTAGAGATGAATTTGTCAACGCTTTATATAATTTAATATTCATCTTTCCTCTCTTTTTTAATCGTTGCAAGCATAACATTAAAATAAACATTTTCAAAAATAGGAAACAAATATAAGTTAGAACAAAAATAATAATAAACATAATATTGATTAATAAGTATAATTTCTCTATTACTATGAAATTTTTAATATGACAAATTTGTCATTGAATGTGTCAAGTAGAGTCTTTCATTAACGACAATGGATGAAAGTTATGGATGAATTTGTTGCACTTTTTATCACTTTTGAAAACTAAAATTTGAATTCATATTTTCGGAGACAAATTTATCAGCAGTCTAAACATTTAAGAACAAAAATGATAATTTATCTTATATAATAATATAAACTTCTAACAAAATGAGAGCAATTGTTATTTAAGATGACAAACCGCTTAGGCTATAGTCATACTCATACCACTCGTTATTATGCAAAGAAGAAAACAAAAGGTTGTGGTTCTTAGTCTTTGGTAAAGTACAGCTAGCTAGAAATATTGGATAACGCTTCCTAGTTGAATCACATCCATAACTAGAGGTGGATTCTTTTTCCTATTTTCTCTGTATATTATTTTGCGTTACATGAAATAAGAACACAAATTTGTGTGTTACAGTTTCTGAGAATAAATTTTGAAGTCCCAGCCTATGGACTCTGCTTCATTCGCTCATCCTTTGATTTCCCACGTCATCACTAGCTCAAGGTATTCACACATTCCCTACGTAACACTTGTGTTCTCTTCGCTAAATTCAAGTTAAATATTCTTAATTTATCCACAGCTTGCATCGTTCCTACGGTATTCATCACAGTGCAAGACTACGCCTATGGAAGAACAAAGTGTGGAACTCAGCTTGTTGTGCTGCTGGGTTTTCTGCCCTTGGAGTAGAAGACGTGTTTGACGATAGTAATTTGAAGAGAAATGAGAATGGTTCCCTCTTAGGTGCCTTAAATAATAACGAGTCTTCTTCAGCTTCATTTCAAACGTTAGACGCTGAACTAACACCAGAAACCACTGATTTCTTTGTCAGTGATGCCGAAGGTGATCCAGATTGTCCCTCAAAAGGCTACTCTTCCATTGAACGAGCGCTTAATGCATTACGCCAAGGCAAGGTTGGTTCTGCGCAATTTCTCCGTCATTTTGTCTAGCAAATATGTTAATGTTCCAGTTTTATTAGTGATTTCAAGTTCGAATCTTCAATACGTAGTCCTACCTAACTCAAACAAAATCATCTCAAATGAAATAAATAATATACTTGTGATTCATACCAAAAAGCAGAGGTAATTAAATGAAATTAAATATTGTCCCAGAAGGTAAAAGCTCATCCAAACAGGATCTTATTGCATGTTTTCTTTTCTCAATAGCTATCTAATAAGGTGGTGTTCTCCAAAATAAGCTAATGTATGAGTGAGTACACAAATATAAATACTCTTGTTTACGTGTACCGTGTACGTTTGATGAATAACCTGACAACTGGTGCAATTTTCTTTTGTAGTTTGTGATTGTGGTAGATGATGAAAACGGTGATATTGAAGGAAATCTTATAATGGCAGCATCTCTTACTAGTCCCAAGGATATTGCCTTTATGATTAAGCACGGATCGGGGATCGTTTCTGTTGGCATGAAAGAGGAGAATCTTCAAAGACTGAACCTCCCTTTAATGTCACCAGAGACTGAAGATGAGGACTCTTCTGCTCCCACCTTCACTATCACAGTGGTATGTATTATCATATTCAAAGTTTTGAATCCTATCTATATCAAGTTACTTAGATTGGTGCTTAAATTTGAAGCTCAACAGAGATCATTGTAATTGACATTATGAAACTCTGTTGTTTTACCTTAGGATGTAAAATCTGGAACTTCTACGGGTGTATCAGCTGCTGATAGAGCGAAAACTGTTCTTGCTCTGTCATCTCCTGAGTCCAAATCAGAGGATTTCAGAAAACCGGGCCATGTGTTTCCTCTTAAGTACAGAAATGGTGGGGTTCTTAGAAGAGCAGGTCACACTGAGGCCTCAGTGGATTTAGTTGCACTGGCTGGCTTGCCCCCAATTTCTGTTCTTTCGGCTCTTGTTGATGAAAATGATGGCTCTATGCAATCTTTGCCCAATCTAAGAAAGTTAGCATCGGAATACACCTTACCAATTGTCTCAATAACTGATTTGATAAGGTAAGTGAGTAATCAATCACCTTAATTTACCTTTCCTTCACTGTCGAGAAATTGTAAGTGATATTTATTCCTTCTTAGTATTTATAATTTCTGCTAGTTGCATTCAACACTCGACTTTAATTGGTTTATAAGCTAATCAAATTCACTTAATGATGTGATCTGTTTACTTGTTCTTCAAGGTATCGGAGAAAGAGAGAAAAATTGGTCGAAAGAACCTCAGTTTCTCGCCTGCCTACTAAATGGGGCCTATTTCAAGCATATTGCTACAGCTCAAAGTTGGATGGAACTGAACATGTGGCTGTTGTAAAGGTAAGAAAGTTCTCTACAAAAGGGGTAGTATGAGTATCCCATTCACTTTCTCTACAAAGCTGCTAACACACTCATGAATAAAGAGTCTCTATGGTGAAGCATAACTTTGTTAATTGATTTTCATGGAATATATGTACAAGAAAGAACTTAAAACAAACTGAATGATTTTTTCTGAATTATAATCTCTTATGATCAGTTACTTGTTGTCTTGTAAATATACATAGGGAGACATGGGAGATGGACAAGATGTGCTAGTACGAGTACATTCAGAATGTTTAACTGGGGATATATTTGGATCAGCTCGGTGTGACTGTGGCAACCAGTTAGATTTGGCAATGCGGTTAATAGAAGAAGCTGGTAGAGGAGTAGTTGTGTATCTTCGAGGTCATGAAGGAAGAGGAATTGGCCTTGGTCACAAACTTAAAGCGTATAATTTGCAGGATCAAGGTCACGACACGGTCCAAGCAAACATAGAACTCGGCTTAGCTGTTGATGCTCGTGAATATGGGATTGGTGCACAGGTCAGATTTATCATTCATTCATTCTCGCTTATACTATGTGTTTTAAATTAATCTATAATGAGCCAAGGTTTTAATGTTACCCTTTAAACCTTTCTTGTCTAACCCACTCTTAGTCTCTTGCAATATTTAATTTCAAGCAAGAAAGAGTTATGTGATGGAGAAAATTTAACCATCCCATCATATAGGTTATGTCTGTTTTCCCGTTGTGCACCCTTTAAACAGCCGTTCAAGCAAAAGTAAAAAATTATTACTTCTCACATATTACTGCTTTGAAATGTGTGTCCGTTCATTCAAACGTTAAACCAAAAACACATAATTTGTACAGTTCTAATTGATTGAAAGTGTAACAAACTTTACATGTATCAAAAGTTTAGTAATTTGATGGAAGAATACATTTCAAACAATTGGTGTTATAAATGAGAAAAATTAGTTCGAAAATAAGCTAATCTTGGTACTGATAAACTAATAATCATGAAAATGTGCAGATTTTGAGAGATATAGGAGTTCGAACAATGCGGCTTATGACAAACAACCCAGCAAAGTTTGTTGGTCTTAAAGGATATGGTTTGGCAGTAGTAGGACGAGTTCCTGTGTTAACACCAATCACAGAAGAAAACAAGAGATACTTGGAAACAAAAAGGACAAAAATGGGTCATATTTATGGCTCTGATTTACAAGGATCATTACCTGAATTCGACGATTATACTGTAAATAACGAAGACTCACCTAAGAACGCATAGTCTACACAAAAATATAGAGAAAAGAGAAGAAAAACGAATCTGATATAGTGTAAAAAATTATTTAAAGGATGAAATTCATTTGTGAAAAAATTGTATTTAGTTTACTGTACGTACAGTTGCTGCTCAAAAGTTTTAAATTGCCTGATATTTCATTGCTTTATTTTATTTTCATATTGAAAATAAGTGCCTTAAAAAAATCCAGTTAGAAAAATTCAATACACTTAATCAATTTTTTCTTAAAATATATAAATATTGATTTTTATTTATATTTTTTATGTACTAAATGTTTTTTTTATATTAAATATTGGGACATATATATGAACTAATTAGTTTTTTTCACTCGAAATACAGATTAGTACCTCCTACATGAGGACAAACACCTATCATGAGACCTCATTTCAACTTGCACTTGGTCCTGCCTATGTGACAAAAACTTTTAATTATTTTTTCTTACACTTGTTTTGGATTCTTTTTATACTTGTTTTGTGTTTAGCCTTTATATGATGTTGAAAGATTTTACTCAAAATAAAATCTATTTTAAATTGGTTAATAATTATCCTTTTATTTTTTGTGAAACAAATGCTATTTCATAGATTAAACAATGAAAGAAATAAAAATACCATGTGTTTCAGGGTGGGAATATAGTATTATGCATATAAATGATATTTAAGTACTATTAGTGAAATATTAAAAAATAAAATTAAATAAATCTTTGGCAAATATTTTTATTTATCACGATGTAAAAGAAATTTATAACTAAGTAAAAAAAATATCAAATGGGAATTATATTGATGTATATATTTACTATATTTATTTAAGTTTTATATATAATAATTTTTAATTTTTTTAACTAAGACTATATTATTAATTTTTTTAACTCAAGACTATATTATTAATGAAACGTACAAAAAAAAAAGAATTAAATTAAACAAGTATTAAAAAATATTTAATAGACTGAAAAAAATAATCTCCATCGTCTTGGGTTTAGACGCGAATGCTGTCAATGGACCTAGGTAGCCCATGGTCTTGACCGAAACAATTTCAAACGTAGCCCGTGTATAAGACGGAACCAAACCCTAGAACTTACCGGTGCCTCTGCTTCCTACACGTAGGTTGTGCTCTATAATCTCCCATTGTCTCTCCGTCTGGTTCAGTTCATTTAACGAGTCTTATGTTCGTGTTGTTTTTCTTTTAGGGTTTCGCGAAGATTTAACAACTAGGGTTTCTTCTCCTTTGCCGACTCATCATGGCTCCTAAAGGTATTGTTTTAATATTTCGAAATCCAGCTTATGAAAATTGCGAACCGGTGGTTAAGTATCTGTATTTACTCACTGATTAGGTACTCACATGTCAAAGTCAAACCCTATTTTGGCTGTTGGAGAATGAAAATTAGGGATTCCATGAATCTTGTAGGGATTGAGATTTAGTATTTCTATTTGTGCTGTTAGGTTAATTCTTCCAGTGTTATTGGAATGTAATTAGGTAATTATCTGCATTGTGTTGAAGATTATGCTGTTTAAAAAGTAGTTAGCTTTTGATTATTTTGTATGGAGTGTGAATGTGTGATGTGTGACTAGAGCAAGTGTTTAATGCAGCTGATAGTTTAAAGAAGGCTGATCCAAAGGCACAAGCCTTGAAAACTGCTAAGGCTGTTAAGTCGGGTGCTAATTTTAAGAAGAAGACGAAGAAAATCCGAACATCTGTTACCTTCCATCGACCAAAGACCTTGAAAAAGGAAAGGAACCCTAAATACCCACGCATTAGTGCTCCACCCAGGAACAAGCTTGATCACTATCAGATATTGAAGTATCCTCTCACAACTGAGTCTGCAATGAAGAAGATTGAAGACAACAACACTTTGGTTTTCATAGTCGACTTGCGGGCTGACAAGAAGAAGATCAAGGATGCAGTCAAGAAGATGTATGATATTCAGACCAAGAAAGTAAACACCTTGATCAGGTGAGTCTTTATGTAGTGACACTTTTAGAATTTGTTTGGTGATTTTTTATTGCTAATGACAATGGGGTGCTTGCAGTGAATTTGATATTGCAGTTTTGCTTCCGAACATTTATTTTACTGAGACATACGTGTTTTGTGCTTTTTGGTTTGTGGCATGCTGGTGTGACAAAGGGAAACTTTGAAATGTGGCATTTGAAACCCAATGTTGCTATAACATGCAAATGAAACAACAAATTTGTATGAAAAACTTGCATTGATACTTACAACAAATACCATTTCTTCTGAATTTTGATTTTTCTGTTGCAGGCCCGATGGCACCAAGAAGGCTTATGTCAGGTTGACACCTGATTATGACGCCCTGGATGTGGCCAACAAGATTGGAATTATCTAAACTAATTCCTGGCCTCACCAAAGTCGATTTCTGTTTAGGTGGTAGTTTGTTTTGTGAACATTGAGGGTTTGAAGGTTTTTTTTTTTGAAAAGGAGACATTTGAAGGTTAAGTTCTAAATTTTGCGGTTTGTTATATGGTGTATTTTAGTTCAATTGGAATTATATTTACTTTGTTACAATTTCAAATTTGATGAGTAAATGGGCCGTTATTATTATCCAATGTAAGTTTTTGAGCAACTTTTTAAATGTTAAACATACCACCGTCACCTCTAATAATTATATACCTCTGGTCCTATTTATTTGTAGTGTATCTTATAATTTTGAAGCACCATTTAACATATAAATAAGGCATATAAGATTGGATGATGATGGTGATAGGAAAGAATCACATTGAGAATATCTTTGAGATCTAGGAAGCACCGACACGTTCAAACAGAGCCCGTATCGGGTCCGACACGCGCCTGACACACCGACACGTTCCGACGTGGTGTCCGACACGCGGTCAACAAATCCGACGCGTTGACCGGTTGTGACACGCGATTTTGACCGTGTTTGACACGGTCAAAGGTCAGTTTTGTAAAAAATAAAATTTTTTGAGAAATTTATATTTCTGCCTCACCTTATTTTGCTTCACGATTCCGCTGCGTTTCTTCACGATTCTGCTGAGCTTCTTCACGGTTTCAGTCACCACACTAGTCACCGCAATTCGCGCTTCTTCACGAGCCTCCGACCACCGTTCCCGCTTCTTTACAAGCCTCCGACAGTCGTTCGCTTCTCGTTCAGCACCGTCGTCGCTGTCGCGTCGTTCGCTTCTCCCCTTGGTCCGTCGTTCGTGTCGCAGTCACTCACACTCACAGGTAACCCCTAAATTAATTTTGCTTTTCACGCTCTCAATCTCACCTTCTCTCTCGATTTGCTGATCCCACTCATCCTAGTCTCTCTCGTTTTGCTTTTCACACTCTCAAATACTGAAATACACCTTCTCTTTAATTTGTAAACCTTTGTGATTTGTCACCGTTGTAGTTTTATTTAGGTTTTTTCTTTTGTTTTTTTTTAAAAGTCATTAATCAAGGTACTGAGCTTATTTTAACGCATTATTCGGAATTTGGCATTTGGCACATTACACTGAAATACACTATTCACAGTACTATTATTTTAACGCATTATACTGAAATACACTATTATTATTTATTAGTTTGGGAACTAATTTTAATCAATTCAGAATTTGGCACATGCTTTGGTATTTTTAACGCATTATTTATAGGACTGAATGTTTAGGACTGAACTTATGTTTAGGACAGAATTTGGCACATGCTTTGGTATTTTTAATATACACTATTATTATTTATTAGTGCTCCATGAAGATTTTGTGCTCCATAATCTTGATACTTTATGTTTATCCAATTGTTTAGTTTAATTTGCTAATGCTTTCTTGAAGTTGCTATTGCTTTCTCTTAATGGTAATATGAACTATTTAGTTCTTTTCTTCTCCATTGATGAGTATTATTGGTTTAGTTTAAATTATTTTGTTAAATTATTGAATATTAAATGAAATATAGACAATATAAATTAAAAATATTATTTAATATTAAAACGTGTCCCAACGTGTCAAAATTCATAATTTTTTTAAGATTAACGTGTCGGAGAATCGTGTCGTATCGTGTCACATGTCGCGTGTCGGTGTGGATGCTACATAGTTTGAGATTGACATTTGTTGACGAAGGTTTTTGTAATTTAGTCATTTACTCAATGCCCACAAATTCGTGGGCTTATATAATCAACCATGTTTCTTGCTTATATGTTGTGTGACGAAGTCTAGGGTGGTCCAGTCATGTAGATGGTTTATGGTGGACAATTTTTGTCTACAGTTGATTCATCTGATACTCACAGATGTACAATAAGTCCTCCACACTGAAATTCCCTCTCTAGTCTCTACCCTCCACTGGTTCTCCAGTGCCTTTCCTTCTTCGACCTTTGTTGTCTCGCAACACATCCTCTTATCCAATCTCTTCCTTCTTCGACCTTAGTTGTCTCACAACGCATCCTCTTTTATGATCTCCTCCCCTCCTTTCCCGCCGAGGTTGCCTCCCAACCTGCCTCCCCATGAAAGTCAAACTTAAGAGTGTTTAAAAAAAGTTAAGAATTGTTCTCAACACTTGAGAGTGTTTAAAACACTGATAATGCTCATTAGCAACAGGAAAAAGGGTTACTTGACTCAACGAGAAAATTAGTTAGGTTTGCCAAGCCAATATTTTCGGTCATGACGTTGGGATATTTAAAAGAATGTTGAATTTGGTCTTCTGTCTCATTTGTATGAATTAGTCAATTTGGCACAAGAAGCCTAATACACGTGTAGTTATCAGGTGTGTGTTTAAAAGTTGCGACACAAGAAGCTTAATTTGGCACAAGAGTCCGTAGGCATGTGACACACTAGCCGCTTGCTAGCACTATTGATATCCTTGTATTAGGCCAGAGAGATTCTTCCTCGTACACATTACCATTAGTAATTACGAAAGTATAGATGATATGGTACGGTGATACAAATACAAATAAGCAGAATAGTTTGGAAAAAATGCCCAATTCTAAAGAAATTATTGATGATCCAAAAAATGAGATTATTTTAACTATTCAATTTACGTCTCCATTCTACCAAGTATGGTCACAATCCCTAGATTGCGTATTTATGGTGGATTCCTCAAGTGGCTGTGATAGATAGGAGAATCCTTGGAAGAACTAAGAGTTTTAGTAGCTGTAAGATAGTTAGGATAACTAGGATAACTAACTGTTAGTTAGTATAGTTGTTGGTTAGTTAAGAAATTATAAAATAGTCAATTGAGGGAATTAGTTGTGGTTAGAAAGAGAATTTGAAAGTGGATGCTAATGAGACTTTGGAACTTATATGTATTTTGTCTTGGGTGTTGGAAGCACCATAACAATAATACATATATTTTGTTCCTTTGTTTTTGGTATAGTTCTATCAACTCGTATCAAAGCTCCGAATTAGGAGCTTTGGAACAGTTAATGGTGAGGAAGGCGAACGCGAGAATGGAGACACGCATGGAAGCCATGGAAAAGGCGATGGAGGAAAATTGCAAAGCGGTGAAGTCGCGATTGAGTACGATAGAAGGGATGATACAATGATTAGTGGTGACATGGGAGAAACAATCTCCAAAATCGAACATTCACGCGGACAATTCGATAGGAAGGAATAAGGAGAACGCTGCGCATGACAGCAATTGGTGGAGAACTCTTGAAATGCCAATATTCGAGGGAGAAGATCCGATGGGATGGTTAACGAAGATAGAAGTTATTTTCGGTTGCAAGCCGTAAGATAAGCTTGAAGCAGTGATGGTTGCCATGGAAGGAGAAGCTTTAGGGTGGTTCCAAAGGTGGAAATCTTGGAACCTAAACGATTCTTGGGACGGGTCCAAGATCGCAATCTCCCAAAGGTTTCAAGCGTCTAACCTGGGGAATCCTTTTCAGGTATTGCTGGCTTTGGAACAGGAAGAAACAATGCAATAATGCATAGGGCAATTCGAGAAGTACGTCAGATTGGTGAAGGGGTTAGAGGAATTGTTTCTAGTGGAGGTGTTTCTCAAGGGGCTAAAAGAAGATATTAGCACTGAGGTAAGGCTCCATGAACCAAAAAACTTGATGGAATCAATGGTCAATGCTCGTAGGGTGGAAGATAAGAATCGAGTCTTATGGAAGTTATCCATGAGTAATAATAAAGACCATAATTTTTAGAAACTCAGATATTCGGATAAGAGATTTGTAAGGGATTCGAAACCAGGAAATAGTAAGGTAGTTGATCTTACTAATGCTGCTAAAACAGGATCCAGTGGATGGGGAGGTAGAAGAACCTTCCATAATTTGTCACTTGTGGAAGTAAATGAGAAGATGAGGAAAAGTGAATGTTTCACTTGTAAAGTGAAGTTTAATTTTGCTCATGTATGTAAGAATAAACAGTTCAAGTTGATGATTATGGGAGAAAAAGAAGAAGGAGACCCAAAGAAAAATCAGGAAGAAGAGGTAGATGGATTTCATCAAGCTTCCTTGCATAGTATTGAAGGGTTTACCACCAAGAAATCTCTTAAGTTGTGGGAAAAAATTAGAAATAAAAGGGTGATCGTACTGATTGACTGCAGAGCCACTCATAACTTCATATCAATGAAATTAGTACAAGAACTAGAGTTAGAGGTGATCCTTACAAATCCCTATTCTGTAGAAGTAGGAGATGAACACAAGATTAGATGTCAAGGAATGTGTAAATCTTTACCTATTGAGTTGCAAGATTTACAGTTCACACAAAACTATTATTTGTTTGAGTTGAGGGGTGCTGACTTGGTATTAGGAGTGGAATCGTTGGTTGGTGCCGATGAGGTTGAGGCAAACTTTGAGAAATTAACTTTAGTCGTGAAGGTGTATAATAGAAATGTCATATTGAAGGTTGAACTAGAATTGATAAAGGTTGCCATCAACATGAAGATAGTTAGGAACTTGCTCATGAAATGCAAGCTGTTTTTCTTCAACTACCTTGAATGGGGGGTATTGATAGATGGGAAAAGGTGTATGTTAGGACATATCCTTGGAAGAGCTAAGAGCCTTAGTAGCTGTCAATTAGTTAGGACAGTTAAAATAACTAACTATTAGTTAGCAATTGTTAGTTAGTTAAAAAACTATAAATAATCAATTGAAAGAAATTAGTTGGGATTAGAGAGAAAATTTGAAAGTGGAAGGTGATGAAACATCGAAACTCATATGTATTATGTTTTGGGTGTTGGAAGCACTAAAATAATAATACACACATTTTGTTTCTCTGTTTCTGATTCAGTTCTATCGGTCTACTTAGACCAAATAAATTTATCTTATACTCCTACTCCTCAACTGAGCAAGTAAACAAGAAATGCATATTATAAGAATTATTATCATAAAACTAAATTAGACACCTCTAACTATCCAATTCAAACTATTGCAATTTTATTACTCACATTGCTAATCCCTTTTAGATGAAACTAAGTTTACAAGACGAGGTTCATTTAAATTTAATTTTACAACATATACTGCCGAGACACTATGTGAAGGCTTAATTCAGACACTGAAGTTTTTTTTTAAGAAAAAAGAATTCTTGATACTTGAAGTTTGAATCATGATAAGTCTAATTTTAGAAGAATGCAAAAGGATTGGCCATGTTATGAATCAGCTCTCCTCAAAAGTGATTGTCAACACAAATTAATCAGGACAAGAATCGTGTATAAGTGTAATCTCCTAGTTTTTTGGGATTTGAATGGATTCGAAATGCGCAGGCGTTTCAGTGGAAAACTCTTGGCTCCTGGAAGTTTCTAGCAGCGTGCACAAAGAAACAGAGCACTCTGTGTCATCATGACCTACACAAGCTCTGCAAAGAGGGAAATTCGAATGAGACCGAAACCACGTGTCAATGCATGAAACGTGGAAACCGAGGGTGCAATTAGGAAGAAGTTTGAGCCATTCCCCTTCTTCAAATTCCCCCAACAAATGGCACAGTCCGCATTAACTGGCATATGTTCCCCATCAACCTCGTCTCTCTTAAACTCACACACAAGAAGAGAATTTATCACACAGGACTCAAAGTTCCGGCAACGAAAATCCATAGAATACTCATTAGGAATTGTTTCCTCGCCAATTGCCCTTCAACCCTGTTTCTACCACCAGAGTTTGAACGCTTAAGTCTAGAAAAAAAACGCACAAGATTTTTCCACTCACTCACCATAATGAACAACATGCATACTGCAAAAACTATACCAGCGTCTCTAGCCGCCAAGCCTAAAGACATTTTAATCAGACGTAATTACAATGCGAGGTTACATAAGAGTTTGTAAGGGGTTTCAATAAAACTTGTTTGGAAGATATTATATATGAAAATTGTGCCGCCAAAGAGACGTTGAAACCGAAGCTGTGCCAAATACAGACGCACTGTTGGAGATTATGTCAAGGATTTCGCATCGTATTAATTTGCTATTTCGGTTATAACTCTTTTCTTTTATGATACCGATGTTAACAATAATAACTATAAACATATATTCGTATTTGGAGCAGAAGCACGGACTAATTACTTGCGCAAATTCTCAAATAATACTACTTATATAAACAAATCATTCAGAAAAAATGTTGTTTTTCTGTTGAAAAAAAAAAAACATGCACATAGATATTAGATGAAACACACACAAGGCAACATTATAAAGACAATGAAGAATATGAATTTAACATGGTTCAACACTTTTTTATGTCCACCACATCTCAATAACTTTTATTATATTTTTGGACAAATTTAAGAATGACTTCCTCTTTCTCGGATTTTCCTCTGCACAAGACCCTTTTTACTGACACTTTCCATTTTAATCTTAAAATCGAAAATAACATCTTAAAATTAGAAAAAAAAATTCTGTAAACAATTTCATTACTCCAACCTACCCATAAACAGATGAGAAAATAATGTTTGGTTAGATAAAACAAAAGAACCAGACAACAGGATTCTTAAGTTTGTCAAAAAAGCACAAGGAAAAAAATGCAGGGTATGCCATTTGTGTCAATCAAATTTTGAAATAAATTGTCATGTTTGGAAATAAGGACTACTCTTCAACTAGGACCAAAATATGTCAGCTTGACGATTGAATCAAAGCCAGGGTATGCCATTTACACCAATAAATTCAAACTCCATTTACAGAATAAAAAAACTTGGGAGGGGGAACTAATTTCGTAGAAGATGCTGATAGTTCTGTGAAATCCTCGATGGTGCGAGATTCTTGCAAGTAGCATTTGAAGTCTTCTGGAATGAATTGTTGACAACAGAAACATTGAGCATAGTAGGCTGTGTAGAATAATGAGAGGGTGCAAGCATTGGTTTCTTAAGTGAATTCAATGTATTCACATTATTATTATTGGAAGCAAAGTCTTGAACATTGAGAGGTGGAATCTTTATGTTCTGCAAAGGAGGGGGGTTTCGCCACGTGGGAAGTGGCCCCGCAACAAGAAGTGTCTGAAGCAAAGGACCCGCGTCCATCACAGCCTTGAGGAGATTACCCTTTTGAGGCAACACTTTTCCCTTAGCAATGTATTCAATCACCTCGTCCCCCACATCACACGTGAGCTTTTGAGAGACACATACGTTGTTTTGAACCGAAGGTTGTTTGAGGTAACCACCCAAGTTGTGGGACTCGACATTGATGTTGTTCATATTGGAGAATTCGGGAGGAGAAACTGCATCGAGAAGCGAATCTACGGAGGAGGAAACGTGCGAGGTGCTGTTGGATTCTGTGATGCTAGAGTTTGCTTTGGTTGGTGCATGAATCATCATCATGGAAGGGACTTCGAACAAAGTGGGGGGTGTTAGTTTTTTAACGAGTTTTTGAAGCTCTTGTCTTGCTTCGTCTCTCTCTTGGTATGCCATCTTCAGCAGATTCATCAGTTCCCTCTTCACGTTCTCCATGGTCTCCAGTTCCAGTGTGGTGGCCAAGAGCTTCTGCCTCAACTCATCACAACTCTGCATAATTTGATGAAAATTGTGTTGAGAAAACGGACTGTTGAAGTCAAGGAATTGAAACTACTGTTAACATTCAGTGATTGCGCATGCACACCGAGATTATTGACTGTGACTCTGTTAGTGTCAAAGTGATTTTATTTATTTATAGCAAAACCTAAAGAAAGAAAGAAAACGACAACTTTGGTATCAACCCTTTGGCCTTGAAAATCGAGACTTTTCACCGGCTTGCTATTGGATTATGATAGAACTAAAAAATATCAATAATCGCCTAAGGAAAAAATATAATTCAAAGCTTTTTTGTTAAAAAAAAAAAAATCAACACAGAATAAGGTTTTAGAAACAGTGAAACTGTGGATGTTTGATTATTTGCGGTTTGATAATGGAAAGCCAAATTACAGGAAAAGGGGGTCAAAGATAGATATTTCCTTATAAAAGAAGAAAGAAAATATCTAAAATAAAAGTATGATTAATAAAGATATTTGTGCAAAATAAATCAAGAAAGAGAAAATTAAGATAAGGAATCAATCTTTAAAGATAAAATTGACATTGTTGGGCCCTGAAAATTAATGCCCAAGAATTCGTCTCCACAATTTTTCCGTGACATGTCTCATTCTTTCAAGAGGTTCAATCGACGAACACGAAAGAAGATGGAAGCAGTGAAAAAACTATACCTGAACTCAAAATTCATGTAAGGAAGGGGAAAAAAAAACAACCGGCATATACCATTCTTGATTTAGTAAAACTGTAAAAACAATAAAATACTTGAAAAGAATAAAAAAGTAAAAGAGAAAGAAGGCAACAAATTATGAACCCTTTAACGTTAAACCAATCTTGAAACTGGAAAACTAATGAAACAAACCCAGAGAAGACATGTATGTATGCAAGTGTGACGAAAGGAAAAGAGTGATTAATCATTAAGATGATGTAGTGAGGGGTGATGTGGAGAGCAGATAAAGAATTAAGAAATAGGCAATGACCCACCTCGTGATAACTGAATATGGAACCCGAGGGATTTTCCATGTGGTTCTGTTGTGAAAGAAGAGAACAGAAGCAGAGAAAATTGGAAAACAAAAGTATTATCTAGCTAGGGGAGTTTGAGGATAGGACATTGAGGCTTATTTATAGAGAGAGAGGGCACATAAGACAGAAAGAAGGGATGGTATGGGAGAGTAGAGTGGGGACTTTCCAACCAATATCCAGAGAAACTTGACCGTATCAATGAAAATCAATGAATGCCAAAACCTTCCTTTTTTTAAAAATAAAATAAAATCTTAGTTTCCACTTTCTAATATGAATATCATTTGAAAATCCCCAAAATTCTCCTACCCTTTTAGGACCCCTCTAATGTTTCTGTCCCCGTGACCAGTTATTTAATTTGGTTAAGTTTTCTTTATAATTATATACAATCTTCTAATAACAAAAAGGAAAAATACACACCTATGGTTTTTATTTTTTATTTATCAGTAAAGGTTGTTGTTGGTGCAAGAAAAAGTGAAAAATATATTTTTTTCAATTTTTTTTATTCTCTTTTTCTAAACTTTATAGAATGGATCTTACAAGAATCTAGTGGAAAAGTTAAAGGTTATCTCTTAATTTGATGTATTATATAAACCTACAAAATCACCCCTAAAACCGAGAATGTTAACTAATTAGAGAAATTTAAAATAATGATTTAGTATAAAAGTATAAACGTAATATTTTTTTTAAGTAGCCAACTTCAACTTATTTCATTTCGATAAGAACTTGTTCAAAATCAGAAATCATGAAGGAAATGGAGACTAACATATAACAAAACGCTCTAGCAAGTGCGTAAATAACTTAACTTGTCTCCTAACCGATATACCTTGATAGTTAGATAACAAATGAAGGAAGTCTCGACACTTTTTGATAATTTAACCAAACTTCCTCTTTCCCAGAACCCACACCGTCAATTACTAAATATTTTAATGTGGTTTTCAATAAAATTTTATTCATTTATTTTTAAAGATTAAATTATATATATATATATATATATTATATTTAAATTATGTGTAATTTTAGTTTCTCTAGTTTCTTTTAGTTAATAAATTTTTCTGTTTTTTAAATTAAGTAAAATTAATTCCTTCTTTGATATGCTAGTTTACCTAAATATTTAAATTTATTATTTTTAATTTAAATATTTCAGAATTTACAATGAAATTGAGATATATATGAAAAGATGTAAAAGTTTAAAGAGTAAAAATTTAGTGAAATTTTGAGAGAAAAGATGTTTTAGTTAGTATTTTTAACAAAAGATAGTTTAATCCCCTTAAAAAAAGATAGTTTAATCTCAGTTTGTGAAATTTTTAATTTGAAAAGTAAATATTTTTAAGTTAAAATCAGAGACCAAATACCTTAAGTTTTTTTTTTAAAAAAAAAAAGTAAAGATTAAAATCACATGTAATCTAAATTAAGAGAGTAAAATAAAATGGAACCGTTTATTAATTAGAGTTCTTAAAACACTTGTTGTAATAATAAAATTTGTACTAAGCGATACTATAATTAATGGATTTAATAACAAGTTGTCGTCCCTGTCAATTTTAAATAAACTCCACCTTGTATCAATTTGTGATCAAGTTTTTCATATGGATTTCTTTTGATAGACAAAAACGGCAAAAAAATTTAAATATTGCAGTTTTATTAAAATATTACGTAAACACTGCTGTTTCAAACTTATTTACCTGTATATGGCAGTTAGTGGCGTTTGCACAGGACGACACCAAACACGCTCACCTCAGGCGCAATCCATGCAAAGTGGCGCCCCAGCAACGCTTGTTCGAATGCGCCTCAACCAGGCGCGACCCAGCTCCAATGGCGCCCCATCTGGGCGCGACCAAGCAGGAATGGCGCCTCCCCTGGGCGCGTCTAGCCACCGAAGTGTAAAGCCTGAATAGGGAGCACATGTAAGATTAATAACACGTGCAAGAAAGGGATCGAAGAAGAGGGCCAATCGTTGCCACATAAGGTTGTTTCAGAACCATATTATAAGCAAATAAGAAGCAGAAATTTTTTCACATACGACATACCCATCTTCAGACTCACAGATAACAACTTCAATGTTCAAAAAAAGAAGTCCATAAAGAGAGAAAAATTGGCGCTTACCTTGACTGATGGGTCTGATTCAAGAGGGAATTTCGATTGTTTGAGGTTGTTCTGAGAAATTGAGGTTTTGGATTGTGATTGTTTGGTTGTGGAAGGCAACGATTGTTCATGGTTGATCTGGATGTTGGGATCGGTGGGGGGAGTAGCGATTGGGGTGAAAAATGGAGGGTAAAAATTAACAAAGAAGTAATGAAGTGAAAGGGATTGAAATTGGAGAATAAACGGAGTTTCCTAAACCAGCTCATGTAGCTAATTTTTGCAGAGCCCAACCACTCTCAGCTGAATCGGAACGCGAAGGTAGGGGAGAGAGGTTGGTCGGGGTTTGGTTTCCGAGAAAATTCAGAGAAGGAAAAAGAAAAGGAAAAGAAAATTCATTCATTCATATAATTGGAGTGTGATTGGGAAAGAAAGTGCATTGCAGGTTAGGTTTGGTTTTTAATTTATGGGATTGCTGATTGCGTTGTGCCACCCAAACTGGTTTTCATTGAAAATAACATCTTTTGAAATGAAAATTCACTCAATCACTGGCTAAACACTAAACAAAGGTTGATGAGATGTCTAGCTCTAACTTCTCCGAACTATCCTACATAAAACATCACTTACCTCATCTTTTCCAGGCTTCCCAGGGTCGCGCCCAGGCTGGGCGCCACTAATACATGGTTGCGCCTCCACAGGGCGCCACTGGCACCCTATTGCGCCTCCCAACGACGTATCTGAGGACGTCTGGTCTTGGCGCCACCGGTCACGCCTCTATGAAGCGCCACTAACTACCATACATTTGTATATAGGTTTGAAACAGCAGTATTTATGTAATTTTTTAATAAAACTGCAATATTTAAATTTTTTTCCAGACAAAAACTAAGCAACGAACTCAAACTCTAGAAACAAAAGTAAGTTTGAAGCACAAAGAAAATAATTATTGAAATTTTTTATGGCCATAATAATTGTAAGAAATCAAAACTTGTTTTTATATATTATTGGACACCTTTTTTTTGGGTGAACTTGTCGAATACATATATTAATTGTTGTTGACCTATTTCTTGGTAATTAATTGTCTCTAACTCAAGGTTTCAAAAATGCATACTGCATTAAAGTAGGGAGACAAAAACAAGGGTCACATGAGAGTAATTAGAGAAAGTGAGAACTTTCTCACCAAGATCAGCAGAAATTTGATCATATCAATAAAAATTAAGGAACGCCAAAACCTTCCTTAAAAAAAGAACCAGAGAGTTTCCAGTTTCCCCATTCCAATATTTTCTATTGGAAGAATATGATTTGAGAATATCCAAAACTCTCTCAATTTGAGAAAAATAAATACCAATGTCTTTTTTCTCATTTTTTTTTTGAAAAATTATACATTAACACCCGATATAGCAATTGACACCTAGTGAGAGATAGATAAAAATGAGAAAAGTATATGTATCATAGGTATGATGATTTGACATATGAAGAGAGTGACAGAGAAAAAAATATATATTTGTTAGGTGTTTAAAAAATATGAATATTCATGGATCATCACTTTTTTTTTTTAATTATTAGTAAAGGTTATGTTACTGGTGTAAGTAAAAGTTTAGAATTATTTTGGTAGAGTGGAATATAATGGAATTGAAAAGAATGAAAAATCAATATTTTTGGGATTGCAAGGAAAAAAACTAACTAATCAATAAAAGTACTGGCCATAAGTCGTTCTAAAGAAGGGATAGAAAAAAAATTGAATTAAAGTAGTGTGGTGGAGGTATAAGATCACACATATTTTTTAAAAATAAAATAAAAAGCTTATTTTATTAAAAAAAAGTATTTTTATTAATAAAAAAAAAACAGGCCCATCATCTCTATAATCATGAGGTATACTTGTATGTCACATTTGTTTAATTATCTTCGTACAAGGATAGGGTTATAACTAGATTGCGATTATACGCGATGCCCAAGAACTTTGAACTCAACTATCTAAATAAAAGTTGACTTAGTACGTACTTGGCAAGTTTTTCCTTCGTCTAAAAAGTATCTGTTATGGACATGTTTAAATAAATTTTTTTGGAAGCATTTGTAGGAAATAAAAGTAAATAAAAAATTCCATAAATTAAAATTAATTAACTTATATATAACTTTCTCATATAATTTGTAGATGCTTGCTCAATGTAACTTTCTTTAAAAGCTGGATTTTAATTTTAACATATTGAGAAGTTTTTTTTTTGTTTTTCTTTCTAAAAGTACTTTTGAAGAAATTTATTCAAATTGATACAATATACAGGGAATTTCGTTCGCTGTTAATAGTTGGTATAAATTCTATCTCCAACCCTTTTAATTAACTTAAAACACGCTGACTCATGCACTTAAAGATAAAATGCTAAAGCTTATTTCCAGAAAATTAAAGTTTTTTTTAACTTCTTGTTTCTCAGTTTTTAAAAGAAAAAAAAACCCCTCAAAATAAGCATTGTTTTAGAATTCGTTTGTGCAATTATCCAGCACTGTCGACAAAATTTTATTTTCAGTACTATTTAATTTTCTAATTTATAGACAGTACAAAACAACAAACATGAAAAAGACAACCTCGTTCTGAGTTATACCAACGGCAACGAACGTGAATAGAGAATTTTGTTCGAAAGCCCGAATATTTTATTTTAGTTCCCGACAAACCGCGCATCGGCACACTACCATGTTTTGTCGCTACCGTTTAAACCAAACGCTGAAAATATATTTAGTATATTGTTTCCAAATTCTAATCTAAGACGAAGAAACCCGCTTCACTTATAATCGATATGTATTAATATAATTTTGTTCAAGAGTTGTAAATGAATAAATTAGGGGAAAATGAACGAGTCTGTTATAAAGCTATGATTTTTTGTTGTTGAAAAATAGTTTATGAAAAACGAAAGGAAACTTTAAATAGAACCGAATTGAAAAAATGACCCATTGCATTAATCTTTTTTTAGTGGATGACTGATAACAAGCCTAACAAGGAGGTGGGAAATAGATAGAAAAATCAAATTCATACGTACGCTTACAGTTGAATTAATTAATGTCTTATATATAACTCAATCTAGTAAGCTAATTTGAAGAGACAAATAAAATACAACTATCAATGAAAACATTTTCGTTGTTTCTGAGTTTTGGTTGAAGGGAAGAAAAGTCCAAAATCACACTATATCTATAGTTGCATACGACAAATTAAGCTGCTTAGTTAAAAGTCACATTCTAAATACAATGTATCTACCTGCGGCTCATCACATGCATTGTACGTGATTACATGTGCAAGCAATCTAAGAGACTTTGCTTTGTCAGTTGTACACCTCCAAAGGTTTACCCTTCCGCAATTCTGCAACATATAAAAATATAGTATTAGCGTAGCGATCAGATATAGTAACACATTGTTAGTCACAACTAACAAGTTAGTAATAAAGTAATATATAATAATATGTTGTCCCATAAATGTACTCTGTTGAGATATATAAAACTTTATTTAAATCAATGAATGTAATGCTCAGGAAAACAGAGTACTCTTTTCTTTTTATTTTGAGAGAAAGATTATAAGTTACTATATGCGGTTTTTTAAATTTTAATTAATGTTCTATATTTTTCTCTCTATAAGATAATGTCAAACTTTGTCTACTTAGATCCTCAATAAATAAATAAATAACTTTGTCTAATTAAATAAATCGATCTTAACTAAGTTGGGCTATATATATATTACAGCTCGTTTTCTGGAGTACGAGTTATTTAACTCAGGTCATATAATTTGTTAATTGTATCTGTCAAAAAAAAAAAAACTTGTGAATTGTAACAAAATGTGATAATAAGATTCATTGGTATCAAGTTTGCTTTTTTGTTGTTGGGTAACTTGGTCAGAAAGCTAGGGTACCAGGATTAATTAACCCATAACCTGCTCATCTCATTTCACTAACGGGTAACGATTCTACCTGTCGTATGTTACATTATCAAATTGGTACGTTAACAATCATAAATTTGTGTGTGTGTGTGTGTCTATATATATATATATATATATATATATATATATATATATATATATGTTGTTGCTGTTCCCACTATGATTTGTATGCAACGTTGTCTTTATCACTGTGATATAAGGTGGATTGAGGATCAGTAGCAGCGAGCGTATGAGATTATTATTCATGATACCTCGGAGAGTGCACATGGCATTAGGTATAAGTCACGTGAGAGCCCCGAGGAGGAGACACGTATGGGGAAAACTAAGTCAGCAAAAGCAAAAACTTGCTCACACACACGGGAGGCTCGCGTCGTATCGCATGGCCATTCTAGCTCGACGCTTGGCGTGTTCATTGGGCCACAAGGCATGTGCAAAGGTACTATATATGTGTCAAATATGGCAATTCGCCATTGGTAGGTTGCACTTGCACGTGTCTCAGGCTGCCAGCAACTCCTTGACTTCATGGAAAGGCTTAGGCAACCACTGTTTTCGTCCTTATACGTACCTTGTTTATTAACTTTATTACTCCCTCACTTCTTAAAGTATAGATGTTAAAGTTAGTGTATGCCTGATAAGAAATATTAATTTATATATTTTTAGACTAAAATATTTTGGATAATGAAGAGTCTAGAGAAATTTTTTTAGTAGACATTCTCACTAATTGGTGGTTAGCTATTTATTGGCTTGAATAGTATAGTTCAGTTCCCAACTTGAATAACAATAAATATTAAATATATTAGTAATTGTAAATAAGGGTATCGTTGAAAAAAAATTACAAATTTAGTATTGAATTTGTAAAACATTAATAATTTTGGAACAAAATTAAAATGTTAAAACATTTATAGTTTGAGAATAGAAAGAACACATTTTTGTCACAGATGACACTCCTCAATAAGATTGTTAATTATCTTCATCCTTTTTATTTTTGGGTTGGTGTTGGGGGCTTAGGTCTATGTAGCTTAATTTGGGCTAAGTCGATTCTAAACGTAGAAAATTTGAAGCTAACATATATCGCTTCTACATGGATGTGAATAGCGAATGTGATTATTGGCAAACGCAACACACTTCCAAACATGTAAGTCCAGTGGCGGATCCAGAAAATAAATTAAGGGGGGGCACTCAAAAGTTCAAATACATATCCAGAAAGATAATTACAATGTCATCCTTCTAGGCCTTATTTTTTGGAATTCCTTCATAATTGCCTTATTATCAATGCTTTCAAATATATCCTTTTCAATATAAGGTACTAAACAATCATTCAACCATTCATCCCCCATCCGATTACGAAGTGCAGTCTTGATGTATTTCATAGCTGAAAATGTTCTTTCCACAGATGCAGTTGCTACAGGCAAAGTTAATGCTAACTTTACAAGTAAATAAACCAAAGGATACACAATATGTTTTTTTTTAACCATCCTCTTGGCAAGATCAGTTATTCCTTTCAAATTCAAGAAATCACGATCATTTTGCACATCAACAATATACGTGTCGAGCTGATATTCAAGCATGACAAAATCATTCAAATCAAAATCTGAAGGATAAAAGCCAGCAAATTCACACAACTTATTCTTGTCAAATGCTGAGAAAGAGTTGCACGGATTTAAACATGCCATGCACTTCAGCAAATTCGAACTAACTTCACTAAAACGATCATTCAACTCGTCAAGTTGAGTATCTATTACTGCATAAAATATGTCAACCTTAAAGTGATGCAGATGAGTAACTGGTCCTCTACGTTTTGTTCTCCCTTGTAATGCAAGTGCACTTTCCATATCAGGGATATCTATATCATGTTTGATACAAAATGCAGAAGTCTTCTGAAATAGATTATCCCACCCATTATCTCTTGTCTGCTGTAATAACACCTTTGAAACTTTTACAAGATTCATAGCATTCACAATATCTTGATCTTTTCTCTGAAGTGCTTGTGACAACTCATTCGTTATTCCTAAGACCTTGATCATTAGGTTCAAAAGTAATACAAATTCGAAAGTTTGCATACGCATCATAAGGCCAGAGGCTTCAGACCTTTTCGCATGTATAAGGGTTGTGTCGTCTTTTATAATTTCTAACACATTAAGCACAGGATCAAACAATGTATACAGACTTACCAATGATCGGTAATGTGAGCTCCAACGTGTGTCCCCTGGTCGTGACAAACTCATTTCTTGATTCAAGCCTCTCCCTGATTGAACATCATCGCTTGCAATACTTTTGACTATCTCATCAAATTGCTTTTCTCTCAAAATATCTGCTCTTTTGCAAGAAGCACCAACTGCATTACACACCAACGGTATAAAATTAAAGAAGTCAGTCAATGCGTAAACCTTTTTTGCACAAGCCACTAGGGCTAACTGAAGTTGATGTGCAAAGCAGTGAACATAATAAGCAGAATTATTTTCAACTAAAATCAAGCTTTTCAGACCACTGAATTGACCACTCATATTGCTTGCGCCATCATAACCTTGACCACGAATCTTTGTCAAGCTTAAGCCATTTTTGGCAAAAATTAACTCAATCATTTCTTTAAGTGAACTAGCTGTAGTATCTGGAACATGAACAAGACCAAGAAAACACTCAATAATGTCACCGTTGCAGTTCACATATCTTAAAACAATGGCCATCTGTTCTTTACTTGATATATCACGAGTTTCATCAACTAGTATAGAGAAGAAATTATCCCCAATATCTGAAATAATAGCTCTGGTAACTAAACTAGCAGCAGCATTAGTGATATCTTTCTGAATTGAGGGAGCTATCATTTTGAGATTCTCTGGGGCATTATTTAAAGATACATTATTTACCTCTTCATTGCTTTCACAAAGGAATTTTACAAGCTCCACAAAATTTTCCTGATTCATTGAAGCATCTGTCTCATCATGTCCCCGGAAAGCCAAACCTTGTCGTATGAGATATCGAACACATCGAATAGAACCATTCAGACGAATACGATAATCATGTTTGGCTTTATCAGAAATGCCAGACACAACAATGTCAATATGTTGATTTTGATTCATCAAATCTTTGGCAGCACTGAAGCACAACTTATGAATGCTTCCAACTTTCCCAATATGTTTAACAAGCCGATGTTTGTTGTAACACCCCGTGTGCACCCGGCGTATTAACATTATACAATATCAGAGTAACGCAACATGCATGGAAATGAACAGCAAAGGAAGCATAAATCTAATATAATGTACCTACTTTTTACATATATGGTGAATTATCTGTCATATACAAGGTCCATCAATCTCAAAACTATACAACTGATCGCTAGGTATCAAAATACAAACAAAATAAACAAAAGCCGAGCTGACAAGCTCAATCATCTAAACCTAGGGTGTCTTCTAACTATCCCAGTGCAGGCCTCTTGCCTTGGGACCTCTCAGGAACTTCAGACTCTGCTCCTATAACATAAGCCCCAAATAGGGGTGAGATAAACATCCCAGTAAACTCGGGGTTCTTAGAGGTTTCCCTCCCCTGGATTACTTCCCAGTATATAACACAACTATAAAGGTATACATAAATAACATAGCATAACCAAATCATAATATACAAATCTCAACACAGCATAAGAGAAAGGCATCCACAATGCTTGATAGGGATCATCCATCTCTGTGAGTACATTCTAATCAAAGCTCACCTTGTCTATGCCTGACTAGGATCATCCACCTACTCGTGGGTACATCTAATCAGGACTTGCCGCCCAATACCTGAATAGGCTCATCCACCTACTCGTGGGTACATCTAGTCAGGATTTACATGGACGCCTATGGATTGTCCTAAGGGAGATCATCCACCTACTCGTGGGTACGTTCCCAAAGGGGTCCATAGTTCCTCAGTCTACTGGCCAGCAGATTACAAGCAATTAAATCAAATCACATCATGATCAAGCATTACATCATCAACATCATAATCAATTGATATCCAATATCTCAGGGCAGAACTAGCACATAATTGCCAGCACATTTAACTATTAC
>PYAF01004126.1:2791354-2807579 GCA_007407185.1 Glycine tomentella | reverse complement strand
AAATCAATATTACTTAAATATTAACATTTTTTGTTTTTAAAATCCCCAAACTATATTATCACTACTTGTTTTAATTTTATTTTATTTTGAAAAACTTGAAATGTGTTTTTTTAAATAAATATAAAAATAATTTTTCCAACAATTAAAAAAATATATGATAATACCTGTGTTTTTCTTTTTAATTTATATACAATATAATATAATATAATAGAAATTCAGATACACATGCATAACAATGTCTATGTTTCCACTATTATTAATAAAGAAAATAGTTATGCAAGTTCTATGCTTGTTAAATCGCAAATTGTATAAGTATTAACTTTATAAATAACTACCTTTAAAATCACACGGATAATGATTTCTAATTGATAAACATCATTACGTAGTAATTAAGCTCGTACCAATAACTTGTGTTATGCTTAATTGGACAGATAAGCTGAAAAACAATGGTTCAGCAACACCAGCAGGGTTAGTGGCAGCATCACTGTCACAAGCCTTTGCACTTTTTGTTCGGTCTCTGTTGGTGCAAACATTTCTGGTGGTCATGTAAACCCTGCTGTCACTTTCGGTGCCTTTGTTGGTGGCCACACATTACTCTCTTTAGAAGCATTTTGTACTGGATTGCTCAGTTACTAGGCTCTGTCGTTGCTTGCTTGCTCCTTAAATTTTCCACTGGTGGATGGTACATAACATTAACATTATAGCTACTTTACTCAACATCATTTTTAATTGCTCTTTTCTAGTTTTGTGCTGAGTCTTAAGTATATATGTTTTGTGTGTTCCAACATTGTAGGAAACATCAGCATTTGCACTGTCTCCTGGGGTGGAAGCAGGGAACGCTCGTGTTTGAGATTGTGATGACTTTTGGTTTGGTTTACACGGTGTATGCAACTGCAGTGGACCCAAAGAAGGGTGACCTTGGGATAATTGCTCCAATTGCAATTGTTTTCATCGTTGGTGCGAACATCTTGGCGGGGGGTGCATTTGACGGTGCATCCATGAACCCTTCGGTGTCTTTTGGGCCTGCTGTTGTCAGTTGGACTTGGGCTAATCACTGGGTTTATTGGGTCGGCCCATTTTCTGGTGCTGCCATTGCTGCTGTTGTATACGAGATTTTCTTCATTAGCCCAAACACTCATGAACAGCTCCCCGTGACAGATTATTAGAACTTAACTATCCCCCCTCCCCACATTGTGTTTTTTAATTGAAAGTGGGATGGGTTTCTCTCTGCCTTCGTTTGTTGTCATTGCTCTGTGTTTTTTGTTTTGTATTTGTTTGCTTTCAAATGTTGATTCTGTGAACTTTGTAACATGAACATCTTTTTTCATTATGCAATGTTCCTTTAATCTAAACAAGAAATGTGTTAACCAAGCTTTATTGCAAGTTAAAATTAATCATTCGTGGGAAGAGAATTGCTGGATTCGACAGAGCCACAAGCCTGTGTTAGATATATTACCAAGGAACATCAAACATCAATTGTCGGAAGAGAAAAACCCTTCTCACATAACAATGAAGATCAAAATATAGAACATACTCTTTAATTTTTGATGAAATGGCAAAGATCGGTTTCATGAACTTTTTTATGTATGGACTAAAATTTTAATTTAACGAAAACTATTTAATGCATACCCTTTATTTGGACGTGAAAAAAAATGAAAGAAAAGCAAATAAAAAAGAATAATACTTTATAAAAGCTAAAATTAGTTTTGAGCATGCTTATTTACTCCCAACAGTTTATGCATGTGCCAGGAAGAACAGCGGCTACATGATTATTTGAATTTCATACTGCACTTGAATATAAACTTAGAAGAACTATCTCTTGGTAATTTAATATTAATAATCTTATGCATTATTTTTCACTAAAAATCTGAAGCTGCAATTAAAATTTGAGTAATGATGTAAAAACATCATTTAATTTTAAACATCTCATCAATACCTATTATTTCTCTCCATCTCTCTTTATGTCACAATACAAACTATATCTTACCTATATTTTTTTCTTATTTTTATCTCTCTTTCTAGGTGTTGGATAGGTTAATAGGTATTCATCAAAAAAGATTCTTAAAATTTATTTGCCTAATTTACATCTTACACCCGTGTACAGTGTACACACACTTGCATAATTGTACTATTTAGGGTTGGTACCTATTTTGACAACGCACTGTTTCGTGCACCGTAGATTTTTGTACAAAATTTTCTGTTATGAATGAGGAGGATTCAGGATATTCCAAAGGAGCAATGTTATAACTAATAAGCTGGGTGTGGATTTACCGATTTATAACTGCACAAGGTCGGATTACTCTAGCTGATGGATCACTTTCAGGATACTAACATCAAAACCAAAGAAGGGATAATTTTGGGTATAACTCATAATGTGCCGTTAGCATATATGCATTGAGACTTAGTGATGTTGTTGATCTCGTATTTTATTATTTGTAGTTTGAAGTTGGATTTATGAATAGATACGTTGCTTAGGGTTTCTAAGCCTATATATTTTCTTATAATCTGAGTATTTTATACAAATGTGTAAGGAAATATACTGAATAGTTGGATGTAACCCACATTGAGTGCTTCTCTTTCTCTTATCTCAATTGTTTGTGTGATTGTTTTGTATCCAACATAATTCTATCTAGTTTAATTGATTGAGTATATGAATTGTTATAATTTTTTAATATTTGTCCTCTATTGATTCTTATGAATCTAACAAAAAAATGTAATGCATGTAACTTACTTGTAGCTTGAATAGGGTTCCCTTTGCTCTAATTATTATATTAACAATTAATTCCTGTTTCCATCTGTAGTTGTTCTAATTTCTCTTATCTCTCTCAGGATATAGACACTTAAGAAGTGTCTAAAGAATCATTTTCCTTTAATTATTTAGGTTCTAACTTAGAATAAAGAGACACAGTTCCTGGAATCTATATAATTTCCTGGAATCACTTTGTTTAATATTTTTCGTTCTTATAAACGAGAAGATTTTTTGTATTGTTTTCCCTATATATGGTGTTTTTTCGTGAAAAATCAGCCCCAGTAAATTATATTTCCACTACGTCCTCATCGCTTCGCGAGGCATGGCTTATTTTAAGAGTTTTTACCATTCCCTTCACCTTTTATATCCAACTTAAGAAAAGCTTGTGTTGGCCACGCGACATCATAGTTTATCCAATATTGATCTGTATATGCTGTGCATGTCATCTGATTTTGATCGCATATAGCTGTATATAGACTATTCATGGACTTGCTAGTAGCTACAAATATAAAAAATGAAAGTGCCATGTTGGTAGAAGTGTAGATCAGATTCAAATTAAAAATAAAACTCTTAGATGCAAACAAGTGCTTGATATTTTTACATTCAGAACATACCAACTCGCTATCCTATTGGATGTTTTTCGAAAGTAAAAGCACTACTGGAACAACGAACATAGACTACAGTTATGCCTGAAATTATTACACTGGGTCACACTAGCTAGGGTGAACCCTTCCAAAAGCTTAAAGATGCAATGCTATACAGGTTAGACTTTAATTATAAGGTGGCACACATGATATGCTATGAACAAAATATTGATTTGGAAAAAAAGAATAATATTAGCCGGTTAAAAAAACGCTGCCTTGTGCATAGCAGGAAAAATATGGTTCACTCAAAGGGCAAAACAAACTTTCCTCATCCATCACCCATAGAGGGTCAGAAGAATATTCCCATGATGATGGAGAAGGCACTTGTGGTGGGCAAGAGAAGTTGCAACCCTCTTCACTGTTCCCTTTATAAACTGGCTGAAGAGTGGTGTTGTTCTCTTCTGACATATTGTCAATATCCTTCCATATATCATCCATAGAGAACAACCCTTGTTCAGCTTTTTGACCCTGATCTTGGGTTGAGGCTGTCACACCATGACCTCCAGTGTCATAAAAGCTCTCTTCTCCTGCTTTCTTGGAAGCATGTGGATCCACTGCATGGTTGTTTGAGGATATTGAGGAATCAACACTAGATGATGATGCAACTTCTCCTCGCTTTTTGTCCTGAGCCTTTTTCCTCATCAGAGTCCTCCAGTAGTTCTTGATCTCATTGTCAGTGCGCCCCGGTAACTTTCGAGCAATTCTTGACCACCTGCATGTCTCAAAGTAACCATGATTAGATTTGAAACGAAAGGGTATACAATAATATGAAACCCAAACTAATTAGATGTAGTCAAGTGTTGTTTTCTCATTAAAATTGGAGTTTTACCTCAATGATCTGCATATATAATAAAAGCTTACATTAAAGATCGATCAACACATAAGTTATAAAGGTGAGACTCCGGTTCTAGTTGAAAAACAATACTAAAAAATACTAACGACATGTATCTAAGTTTTGTCTTGATACAATTGACACACTAGGAATAACTAAAGTTGAGGTTAATATTTTTTGACATATTATGAAATCAAACCTATTTCCCCATTTTGAGTGAAGCTCAAAGACAAGGCGCTCTTCCTGGGGGGTCATCTTTCCACGTTTGAGGCCAGGATGTAGGTAATTAACCCACCGTAATCTGCAACTCTTACCTGTTCTATTCAAACCTACAACAAAATGAGGTGGTTAAAGGCTAGCAGCTTCTTCCATAATATATTTTTTGTAGCATGATGCCCAAATAAGCATTGATTTTTTTTTCTTTTTCTAATGCCTATTTTACTTTCTCCCGCCACCTTCAAACCTGATACCTTAGCTATAAAGTCCCATCTACGGTCCCCAAACAAGCCAACAAAGGACACCAATTTGAAGTCTTCCTGTTCTGTCCAAGGACCTTTACGCACTTCCTGTTGAACCATTTTTTTTTTTCAAAACAAAAGAGAGTTCTAGTGCAGTGCTACTTCTGGAAAAGGAATATTTTCTCTCAAGCTCTTGCGGGGACCTATGCAACCATCACCAACATTTATATACGCCTTGTCACACTCCCTGTTTATTTTTTATTATAAGCAATTTTGCATATCCACCGTTCATTTGGTCATTTTCTCAGGATGATGTCATCCGCTACGTGGAAATAATCAGAATAATAGATCAATATGTTGATGTAAGTTTCAAGATTTTTTTTCCTGTATCCATACACACTGCTTAATTAATTAATATTGAATTTATCGGACAGGTGTTGTTTTTCCCCAGTTCCACCTTCCCCTGCTTTATATTCCATGCCAAAATTTTCTAATTAGTTAATGATATCTTGAACTTGAAGAGATGAAGTTTTCTTATAGGTCCTTCAAGTTAACACAGATAAGATTAAGCACGCTTTACATTGTAGATTTTGTTTTCTATTGTTTATAAATAGTCCTTTGGTCCTTTATGAATAATCCTAAACATTTTTTTTTATCATACATTAAAGACATTTGTGTGTGTGTGTGTGGGGGGGGGGGGGGGGGGGGGGGGGGGGGGGGGGGGGGGGGGGGGGGGGGGGGGGGGGGGGGGGTTTCGTTGGGGGTTGGCTAGTTAAAATCTCCCTCCAGAATTCAAATGTATATAGTGGATGAAAAGAACATGAAAGAAAAAAATTAGCTTGATTTTCTTAAAAGAAAAATAAGCATTTGCATGTCTAAAATATGGAATAGAGAGTGGTTATTGAGTTCTGAGTGATTTGTTTCCAATTGTGTACTGTGTTGATACCAAAATTCAAAACTTGAATGAGGGAGGGAATTAAGTGAATAAGCAGCGATGTGCCTTCTTGCAAAATTTGATGGATATTGCGGCCCTTGACTTCTGCAAAGGCCACGACAGAAAAGAAAAGAAAGTAGAAGAAGACAAAATTTTGAAGAATATAGGCAGAAATCGTTAAGATGTTTTCCAGGCAATCTTTTCTCTCAAATATAATATTGAAAATGGATAGAGATATTAGTGTACAAACTATTGTTAGATAAATCTAGCATCCAAAGTTTGTGTGTGGTGCCCCCAACAGAGAGTGTGACCCTATGTCGGGCCAGTTTAGGCAGTTAAATAATGGGATTTTTGCTTCCAACTTTATGGATTCGAACAAAATGAAGTTATCAAAGGTTAAAAAAGAGAGTATAATTTCAATTTTTAAATTAGGCATTTGCAGCTAAGATGTGTGCCACGTGCTCATCTTTATGTTTGTAAAAAAATATAATTTCTCGTGCACTTACTTTCGTGCAAATTATTACATAATACTGTAATTTGGTTACAACTTTTTAAATGGTTAAAATGGTGTACAAAAATAGTTAGATATTTATACCATGAAACCATGAATTTGGTAGGAGAGTTTATGAATATCTGTGTGTATAAGTATCATTATTATCTTTTTGAATTACACTTCAATGAAATTCAAATAAAAACACATAATTTAAGGGATTGTTTGACTTTCTTCTCATTTTCTCAGTTTTAAAACTGTTTTTTTAAGAAAACTTTCACTATTCAACAATCAACTTTTTCATTCAAAATCTATTAATTTTTTAAAAGTGTTTTCAAAACAAGTGTTTAAAAAAAAAATCAGAAACAATTGGGAAATGTTTTCTCATTGTTTTCTACTATTTTTTAATCTTCTTTAATCTTTCCCTCAAATTCATATTATATTCTATGTCTTGTACTATCCTGGTCCAGTCGTGTGAACAATCTTTATTTAATTACATTTTAAAAATAAAAATCAAATACACTATTGTTTTCAAATATTATGCTTCCAATCTTCTTTTCCACAAGTATCCTTCTTTAGAGTCAATCATGATTAAAACATTGTTGGTCATTAAACATGTAGGTATCTTTTGCTAGAAAATATTTGAATCTTGGCTCCCGTCTCCCTTTTTGAGTACATCTTTGCTAGAAAATATGTTTGTTTACATATTCAAAATATGCATATCCTAGGATTTTTGCGTCAAAAATTTCAAAAGTCGTTGAAGCTATGGATTTTAACTTTTTAATAAACATGATCTTCTTCCTCAAGCTCTGAACCAAACAGACTATAAATAAGTAACATAAATATTCTAATAGAATATGGAAAAAAAAAGAATTATTTTTTCTAATTCGCCCAAAGGTCTTACTCAAGTAAAAATAGAGCATAAGTAAGGCTTACTTCTCTAAATTGTGGAAAGATTTTTTTATTGTAAGTTTTTTTTAGATAATCTTTTTTGAGACAGTAATTAACAATTCATTAGTTTGAGTAACAATAAATTCAATCTCATTAATAATTTTTCAGAATCTTATAAATAAATAAAAATATAATAAAAAAATCATACAAAAAGTGTTTTTCAAGATCTTTCAACGAATATTAGTCATTAACAAAATAAATAATATTTTATGCTAATAACATGAAATTAAAAAAAATATTATTAAAAAACTATCAGAAACTTATTAAGTAGACACATCTTTCAATATTAAAATCCGAATCTTAATGCAATGTGTTACAAAAGTTAAGAGATTAATCCATTCTAGTTGAAACATTCATGTTGATTAAAAAGGCAAAAAGTTGAGTGAAAATAATAGTATGTTTAAATAGTACGTAAGAATCCATTTGATCACACAATAAAAAGGGTTAAAAGAGATGAAGTAGAGACATGAAATTGATAAATGAATAAATAAAAAGACTATCACCATTTACAAACGAACATCTTCCCTGGCTTGCGGAAGTATGGTAGCTACCATCTCTTTCCTTGTGCTGACATCAATGAGGAAAGGGTGCTGGGAGGGGGCCACTCAAGCTGATGATATTTCTTTTTCAATTTTATCTGTTTACTTTTTAAAATTATTTTTATTTATTTATTTAAAGTTTAAGATAATATTAATAATTATATTTTTAATTATGTCATTATTTTTATTTTAAAAAATATTTTTCCATTTACTATAAATGAAAATGATAGTAGTAATAGAGATTTTCTAGAGAACTAAAATGATTTTTAATGTAATTGATATTAATATTAGTTATATTTTTTAATTTATATATTATATTTGTGTGTGTTTGGTAAGTATTTTTAGTTAATTTTTAGATTTTTTTTACTAGCTAAGATGTTTGTTTGATTTTAGTAATAGTATTTTGCTTTTTTAGTATTTTGATAGCGTCCATCATCTGTATTATGATTTTGGAATTTTTTGGTTTTAACTAAAACATTATTTTTTAGTTTTTTTAGTTTGTTCATCATTCCTGAGTTTATTTCGTTTGTCTAAGGAAGCAATTATTGTCTGTTATTAGCCACCAGAAATCGCATTTAAATTTTTTAAGTATTACGTCATCATTTAATAGATAAAAATATTAATTTTTTAATATATTAAGGATCTAATGTAAAAATATAAATTTTAAAATTATAAAACAAAATTCAATAATTTATCATAAACCTAAAATATATTTAAGCATTAATTTTGAGTAATGTAAAATATATAATAAGAGAAAATTTTAAAACATCAACATTTGTCTTTCTTGATTTAAAATGAAAATTTATATTGATTCATTCAAATGAATAACAATTAAATTAATGTGACTCTTTATGAATAACATAGAATATCTATAAATAGGGATATTCTGCATGCACAATTCATTCTTTCTTGCATTCTTAAATTCATTTGCCTCTATCTTTGATGTATTGATGTATAAGAGATAAAAGTAAAATCATACTCAAGAATCTTTTTTATACCTTAAAAGAGATTTTGTAATTGCCGTAAATAAAGGAAAATTTGTTTTTAACCTAAGTTGTTTTTTCTATAGACAAATAATAGTAATTAGTATATAATATTAGTGAAAGAATTTAAACTTGTGATTTTCTTATCACTTCAACCCTTAAGTTCATCTTTCCAATCACCAAAATATCTCATGACTTTGTTATTAACTTAAGTTGCATTCATAAAATTTAAATACTTTTTTTTTTAATTCTTGTAATTTTTTTTTTGTTCTTATAAAATTATAATTTTTTAGTTTTAGTTTTTACAAATTGTTTGTTTTATTTTTAATCCTTAAAATAATTTTTTAAATATCACTTTAGATAATTAAAAAAATATTATCTAAAATACCATCAGCACAAAGAACAAAACATACATGATTTAAATGGACTAAAAATAAAAAATACTAATTTATAAGGATTAAAAATAATATTAAGCTAATTTGATATTAGTAAGAACAAGATAAACATAAAAGAAAATGTTTATATACATCTTGAAAATATTGAGTACACTTGTTTTTCATCTCTTACCTTTCAAGATTTCATTACTGCCGACACATAAAACATAGTTACATTATTTTTAATGAAGGGACAAGTCAATTGATAAATAATTAATAAATTTATAATAATGACATATAAATAAATGATTAAGCAACTCGACAATTAATTAATTCAATTTTGTATACTGTATCACTTAGAAATGATTTGTGAAAATTATTAATGTGTGAATAATTTATTATGAAATTATTTTAACTTAATTAATTGACTAAGTTTAGATGTAAAATATGCATTTGTGTTAAATAATTAAACATAGAATTTTGTTATCTATAGATTATAATCACCCTGACATAAACATCTTCTTAATAGATACCAAGGTTTCTAAAAAAAGATTTGTTAAAAGTTTCAATGGAAGTAGTAATGTTTTTTTTAATCGACATTATATTTAGTTTTATTGAAAATATCACTGGAAAAATTTGAACTTAAAATTTTTTTTTCTTCACTCTTAAGCTCTAGACACTAACTTAATCTTATATCTCTCCATGAGTAATAGTGTAATATCCGCGTGAAGGTATTTTCCTTCCCCATACATTTTAAAGATTCAAGTAAATATATTTGGGCATTTGACCCTTGATAAATCAATCATTCAATCCAACTATTCATGTGAATAAGTCAGCATAGCCCGATATGCTTTTTGGCTTTGGTGAGATTAATTTTGCCAAAAACATCCAAAATAAGTCGCATTCAGGGTCTCAGTGGAGGAGAATACTAACTAACATGGAAATCGTTGAATTCTAATTGGATATTGAATTCAGGCCTGCCGGCCCTCTTCTATGATTCGAAAGGTGCTACAGATATGAAATTGAGGATAGTATATATATATATATTCGTGAAACACAATTCACAACATGAACATGATAAGTAGATATGCAGAGTGGAATATTACCTCACTTGTCTGCGTTTATACCAACACCACTCACTATATATTCGTGGTGGTGAATGATGTGGGCATCATTTTTTTAAGATAAAGATAAGATTATATCATATAAAAATTAACAGTACTTGACAACGTCATTGAAAAATATAAGACCAGAATAAACAATCTATGTTTTGGAATTCAAACCCATGATTTTTATTTTTAGCTCAATTCCGTTGGAACAAGTAGACCATTTGGAGCATGGATTGGAATAAACAATTGTGGCTGGTTTTGGTTCGAATTGAACGTCGTTCAGAGTAGCCAAAAAGATCTCTTAGTGACGTGGATGCCACCATTTTGTGGGCAGAGCACTTAATTTTATCTTGGGCATTCTATGCCTTTAGGGTTTATTAGAAGATAATGGGAGTGGTCCCGTGTGTGTGTTCTGGTAAATAAACTAAAAGACCTAGTAACGAATACAATGTGAAAAAATAAAATAAAAATAAAAATTGAACATAGCTAGTGTTATATAATTTTCTTATATAAACACAAACTGTTAATTACTGAATGAATAATGGTCCCAGATTATGATCCTCTTTATTTTATTTGCATTTGGCCTAGACTTAGATATTCTGACGTTATAACAATAACAGAGATGCCATGTACATGATATATATCAACCATCTTCTCGCGGGGCTCAGACTACCATGATTCAGTGGCACTACTATATGTATAAAATATGACATGATAATGTTATTGTTTTGGCTTTCTCTAATCTCGACGAAGAAAATGACTGAATTTTGGTCTTTTTAGGTGTGACACATACAATTAAGGAAAAGAACCCCTGACCTTTTAGACGGTGCTGCATGTACCTTTTTTCATGCTTTGATTGGTTTACCCTAATTAGGTTGATCATTGCTACTTTAGATTTTAGAAAGAGAATATTATTTATATATTAAATTATTCATTTTATTTCATATTTTTTTTATATCTTACTCATTTTATTTTATATTTTATCTACTAAAACATATTAATATTTCATATTTATTGTTAAATTTGAAAACACAAAAGCACCTTATTAGATCAAGAAAAAGATTAACGTCTAATTCTATTAATTTTGGGTTGGATAGAAAGGGGGAAAAGAGAGATATGGAAAGAAGAAAAAAAGTAAAAATATAATCAATGTTGTGATAAAAAAAATGAAAAGAGATAATAATAAAAAAAAAAAAAAAACAAATGCATATAAGACAATAATTAACCATTTGTGATTTGTCACCTGGTTCTACGGCTGCCTGCACACATGACACATGTATCCTTCGATTGCTTTTCGATCAGTTCATCAGCACTTCACTGCCTGTTTAACTAATTAAAATTCCTTACATTACAGCTGCCTTATAATTTATTTTTATTTGGGTCAACAAAAGTACACATCCTAACATCTTTTGCACAGAGGATTTTAATATGATAGTATTTTATTTTTTTTCCTCTCACCGATTCAGTCTGACCTTTTATTCGGGAAAGACATGTCACTTATTACAACATACAAATATTTAATTATTTTAAATATTTTAAATATATTTTTTTATTATTATATTATAAATCTTATTATTTATTTTTTCTCTTTTTCCCTTTCCCAAGTGTTAAATAACATAATGGTATTCATGTAACTTTTTTCCACTCATTACTGATATGTCCAAGGGCATATCAACCTTGATAGATGATTACTTAAATTTCAAAAAATATTTTCATCTCTAATGTGTGTCATAGTTTATTAATTAGGGGATCATGTTTCCTATTCTCCATTTTCCTTAAGCGAAATGAATGAGAGATTGACAGTAAAAAATTTACTCAACAAACAAATTTCAAATCATAACTGATTGAAGTTTAAAATTGATATGCATCTTGTGTACTCCGTTAATAATTCTACCGAGTTGATGTCTTGTGGGCCATTTGGAACTTGAAAATAGGGATCTCAATCTCATTTGAAACGTTTTCAGGATTAACTAATGTGATATTCACTTTGCAATGGCTTATGAATGGTGAAGGAGAAGGATAGACCTGGATGGCGCGTCCACCGCTCATTTGATAAAAAAAGAGAACACTCCAGATAACTCTGATGTCATCTTCCTCCTTCACCTTAATTCGATGTGACTGCTGATCGTATCATATAATAATTATTAATTAATGGATCATATACATACCACGACCGCATAACCATATTCATATTCTATATATTGCTCTTCATTAGTGGATTGCACATATATACTTATCAACCACATTCAATTCGTCGCACCTTCCTAAAATATTAATCACCAAAACAAATGTTAATACAAAAATATTACTTTGAACAAATTAAAAGGACATCAAATATTACAAGTGTTACCCTTTTAACATATCCCCGATGTCATCATGATATCTGTGGAACCCTGAATCTACGCTTCATAAATTCTGGGCTGATTCGATCCTAGAAGAATGTGTGCTTCTGGAGTTATACCTAGAACCCTCTGGAGAAAGAAAGATTTATTATATACAACAACAAAAATCCTGCTATTGTGATGACGAAAAATAAACATTTAACAGATTGAACTCCTACCACATAATGAGACCAAGAGTTGATCACCATGATGATGAGGAATTGCATGTCGTGCGTCTCAAAAAAATAAAGTAGCAAAAGTTTCCATGACAACAGAACATAATTCATAAGCTTCTTTGCTTTTGGTCCCACTTATGAAATGACTATAACTTAATAATAAGCTAATTAGAGTTGCGAGATAGATATATTCGTCCGTTTGGGAAGATGGGAAGGATGGGATTCTGAATAAAGCTTCCTTTTGGGCTTAGCAAGGAAGGGATTCATGATTATTGATCATCATCAATAATAATATTATTATTATTTGTTTTTGAAGACAAATCTAGAAGCCAAGTCTTTCTCCAAGTGGGCCCTACCCTCTTTCTTCTCCAATGCTCACATAGGAGGGATTTGGTTGGAGAGCTATACGATGTGGAGACTGTTGCGGTGACAAAGCACTTGCACTTTGGTGATCACTGATCAGTGATCACAGACGCAAAAGCAGATTACAGCCGCTTATATGGTTTATAAAGTCATGCGTGTCATTATTCGTTTTAAAGTCAATCATGTATGTGGCCTTCATTCATACACTTAACTGAGAAGATACTCCTCACGCCCATACCCTCACCAAGTTTATAGCTATCCTAAGTCTGCACAATATACTGAAATAATCACAGCTCAGTATAGCAGTTCCATTTTTGCTCCACTTAATACATTTTCATCACAGAAATGTATAAAAGATTATCTAAATTCATGTCTTGACAATCAAATGCTCTAGTAAAATAATAATGAAGAATCTAAGCCACAAAAGAAACTAGTATTTATATCGTTATAATCTCATGTTTAACCATTGTTCCCACCTCAAATTCGCTTGCATCGTTAGGATTTTCGTATCCAATGTATTATCTATCTAGGTGTTCAGTGGGTCGTCAAGGTTTTGTCCTTATAAAAGATGCCTCGATGGATTGAGAAGAGAGGATTGGAGACCTCAATTCTTAAGTGATGTAAGACTTTGTAACTACCGGAACAATCATTCATAATGAAGTATACTCTGCCGAGACTGGTAAGAGAATGTTTTGACTTGAAATCCGTTGCCCATCCTTTCAACCATTTCATGTATAACAACAATTAGATCATCTAATGCAAGAATATGTATGTATGGTAGACTGTAGGATAGCTATAAACTCTCAAGTTGGATAAATTAAAACAATCAAAAGTGTACATGAACCTAGAAAGATTGAGTCTAATAGATTCAAACTTTATGATTGAAAGGAAGATAGAAGAAAGAGGTGCTTGAACAAGTAAAAAGAAGAAACGAAAATATTAAAGTAGTTGTTTAAAAAAAAGAGAGAAATAATATATTTAGCAGTAACCAAGTACATTTAGCAATTAAGCACAAAGTATTCTGGTCAGGTGCTACCTGTGGGATTTTTTTTGGTTTTTGGGTGATCCAAAGTATTGTGGTGTATTCACTAGTTTGGAACCCTAATATGATTGCTATGCGATCTGTACATTTGATTAGGGATTGTTGCTTCCTGCACCCTTTTTGAAATATTTTAACCTTCTGGAAGCTAAAAAAAGGGGTACATTTCGGAATTTAAATTTACATTTCAGATTGGTCATTCCAGAAGCCATAAAGGGGGTTCAGAAAGCAACTTAGAGGTGCAGGAAGTAACAGTCTTGATTGGGACTATGGTCTAAGGACAGCATAGTCGGTCCAAAATCCAAAATCCAAATGACAAAAGACGATAACAAAAGGACAGTCCTTGGGCTTTGATATGGCCCATGTCTGAATATCAAACGATTTGTTGTTTTCGGCGACAAAACATTGAAAAGGGTATTGACAACTTGCATCAGACAAGCAGACCATTTATTTAAGTGACGATGTTGTAATAAATATGCAGCAAAAGAAAATTCGACATATAATTATAACATAATAAAGGGAAGGATTACAAATAGATAAATTGTAAGCGACATTACTACTACCCAAGTACCCAGCCATGCTGACATAAGTGTATTAAATTGAACGTTATATCATGACAAGTTTGGACATTCGTCTACACATAGATGAAGCTGAATATCTACATGAATAGCTTTCATGCATATGATGAAGCCTCAATTCATCTGAAATCTATATATATGTAATTTTTCTGAATTTCTTAGTATTATTTAATTCCATTCTTCCGTCATTATAAAAAAAAGACCATTAATTTTTCATCATTATAAACATTTTTATTTTCCATGTCTTCTATAGCATTTTCAATTCTTTATTTTCCTCCTAGGTGATTTCAACCTTATTAAACTCTTTTCCATGTAGTAATATGCTAAACTAAGTGTTTTGTTGAATAATTAATTTTTAAACTAAGATGTTCTTTACTAGCAATAAAATAATAGCAAAATTTTACTCTACACATACATTTTTTCTTTAACCTGAATGACCAAATTTGCCAGATCAAATAATACATTATAATCCATAATCTTCCTTAAACATTTCTTTTTTCGTTAGACACCATTCTTCAGTAGTTCAATCAAATGAATACAACCTAGTCTTTTGTACATTTGGACTTCAAATTGGTTGTTAGCATGATTAATAAGCATGACATGTGTTTTAAATAGGGATATTCATGGATCGAATTGGATTGGGTTTAACTAAATTTGTTATACATATCAATCAAAATTTTATGGTTCTGTGTATTTTTTTTTTTTTACAAATCCAACTCAAACCAACCCGATAATGAATTAACCGGATATGAATATTTGAAACAAGAAATTTCTTTTGTAAAAAATATTTTTTTAAAACAATATTTATTTTTGTTTAAATTTTTGTAAGTATATAATGACTAATGTATTCAAAAGAGATCAAATTGTGATAATATTATTTGACTAATAGAATTAATAATTTTAATGCTAATATGATATTTTTATTTTTGATAGAAATAAAATATTGTATTAACATGAGAAAACACTAACAAAATCAATACAAAGATTAAAAAAACTTAAAAAAAGAAAAAAATTATGAATGATTTAATTTAATAAACTACATAAACAAAAAATTAATATATTTTTTAAATAATAATTAATTTATATATAGTAATAAATGTAATTATATGATATGGATTGAGTAAGATAAAAAAAATAAAACCCATTGTACAATCCATTTAGGATCGAATCTTAATTGGATTAGATCAAATTTGATTCGAACACTTAAAAAATTCAATCCAATATAATTAGATTGTGATCAAAAACGTGAGCACCCCAATTTTAAAATATTGTGATAAAATTCACTTACAATCATATATACCAGTCATATTAAATAACATTTGTAAATAAATTATCAAATAATTATTTACTATTCTTATAAGATACATGTATATTAAAAAAAGTAATGTAGATAAATATATTTTCACAGTGTAAATAAGTTATCAAAATATTTTTTACTTAATTTGTTTCTTTAAGATACATAAACATAAAAAAATATTAAGAAATAAGAAGCATATTTATTAACTATCACAAAATTTCACCAATCATACAAATTAATAAATTATTTTATTTTTCACTAATAAAACATTAATCATGAAAATAATAGTAATAATAATAAAAATATCAATAAAAATGTATATAATAAT
>PYAF01004126.1:2771939-2790124 GCA_007407185.1 Glycine tomentella | reverse complement strand
GTTATAAACTAAAATGATTTATTATCATCGACATTAAAATTTAAATTGACAAATCCTTAATTTAAAACTAAAATGATAAGTAATTGTAATTGTAATTTTAATGACTAATGTAATGGTTTAACACCAAAAAATTTAACTTGTTTTTTACAAACAACATTTTTTTAGAATTTTTACGACTAATTCAAGGTTCTGAAGGTAAAACTTTTTTCTGTCCATATTCTTTTAGGAATAATTTAACTATATTTTTATTTGTAGTTAAATTATTCCTAAGAATAGACATTGTTAATATAATTTTATTTTACATTTATAATCAATTACAATACATGATATGTGTGATTTTTAAGATAATTAGTATGAAATTTAATTTTTTTTAGAAACATGATATTTTTTAACTGATTGACGCGGTAAAAGAAATTTATGCTGTCTATGCATATAAACTAAATCCTTAAAATAATTTAATATACATTTTTTTTGAGATAAACCAAACTAGTCAACAGATTATTTAATATTACAAGTGAGCTTGACCTTTAATATTATAATCCAAGGGGCGGAATCGCATTTACAATTAGAAGATAACCGCATCCGTATACTTAAAAGAATTATTGCTGTATTAAGTATGTGTTCAATGCAAAAATATTAATATTTAATTTTATATGATACATTCAACCCATACCAATTTACCATTTTTCCCTCCTTTACAATAATATTGTTAATTCTTTTAAAAATTAAAATATTATATGAGTTAAACAAACATATAGTATTAGCATAAAAGCGTCATACTCTTTACCAATCCGAAATTATTATTGAAATATATTTTAAGATGATTATGATATAAAAATTAATAAATTTATCATTAATTAAAAATTATTATTATAAAAGTTAATCATTTGTGATTAAATGAGATCTTTATGTTATCAGTAAATATATTATTTATTTTATAATATATATTAATCTAACTTAATTGATTGGATAAATTATGTGAATTATTATAAATTCTTTGATATTATTTTTGATTTTTATAGATAAAAATAAATTATAATATATATTGTGAATTTTCTCTCACTAGTAATTGATTTTTTGTCTTTGAATAATTATTCAATGACATAAATATATTCATTTTATGCTAGTTATTTATATTTTTTTGTTTGTTATGCACTTAGTTTTCAAATCGGGAGAGAGAAGTCGCTTTTTTTTTTATTTTTTATTTTTATGATGATAACCAAACCAAGGCAGCATTTTACTCATAAATTTTTCTGTGGGAAAGCACGAAGTGAATCAGGCATCTGTATCGACATAAACATGGTGAATTGGTGATTGATGCTCTTTCTCTGCGCCCCCATATATACCATATCATATTCATATCTATGTCTGTGTCTGTGTTGACACATTGTCTTAAACCAACCCACATGTGTTTGTGTTGCTTGGATTTTGCATCAGTTACCTTACCTTAATCTTAACCTTAGCATACTTCCTTCTTTTGTGTCCTCTCTCTCTTCCCTTTTCACTCCTTTCTTGCATGCTTTAAACAAACACTCATACACCACTCTTTGCTTTGCAACTAACCATTATTTTTTCCTACTCTCATAAGTTGTTGCCACCACCATCATTCTCTGGTGAGTGTTATTGCTCTATGGTGATATTAATGAATCTTTTTTTTTGGTTTTGTTTTCTCTTGACCCCGTGAATTGTTGCAGACTTTGCCTCCCCGATTGACTTGTGATGGGTCCCGTGAGAGGATTCAAGAAGAAAAGAAAGCCAGAGAAGAAGCATGACAAGAATAGTTGTGCTGCTGCTTCTGGGTCACCCGAGGGAGATGGTCCTGTAGATTGGTGGGATGACTTGTCAAAGAGAATGAATAGTAGATTTCTTTCTGTCTTTTACCGTGTTCAATAATTCCTTTCATGTTTGCTATTCGCTTTTTTATGTGTGATTTTGCTTTTTGCTAATGAATCCTGGCCTGCTATGCTGAATGCCTTGCTTCTCATCTCTATTTTGTAAAATAACTGTTTTGTCATTAAAATTATTTGCACATTGTGTCATTCAAAAGCATTTTGGTATATGTACATGTTAAGGATCCCTAATTTGACTTTCAAGTTGTTTGTCATTCCTATCGTGTTATCTTATCTTACCAATCAAGGAATGCTTAATCACATTATATAGTAGCATATAATTAACCCTGAACAAGTTTGTGTATTCATGTAGTACATTATGTGTGTATGAGAAATTCCCAGGAAAAATGGTACTTTCTTCTTGGTGCTGGAATGGTTGTACAGTCTATTTGTTTCCACATCTTCCCAGATTTTCAGCACATCCGTCAGAAGCAATAGGTTATAGCTTATGCCTAATTGACCTAATTTGACTTGGTTTTTTCCAATATAAGTGCGTATTGGATGCGTGTCCAAATACGCGCTTAGTCTGTCTTTTGCTTCCTGTTTTATGTCAGGTGTGGTATTAGGCTTCATATTTCCAGAGTTTCTGACTTTTCATGCTAATTTTTTGTAATTTTGATTTTTAAAGTAAATAAAAGAAAGCATGTGTAACACATGTATCAGATATGTTTGTATTCCCTTCATACCAGTTGTAGTTCATGCACAATATATTTTGTGTACTGCTTTATTGCAGTTCTGCTTTCCATTCACTTGACCTCCTGCTAAGAAGGGACCTGAATTTTGTTAGTTGTCAACATGTTTTTTTACAGATTCTATTAGAAAGTTTCAACAATTTAATGTAATTGACATAATACTTCAAATTCAGTGTTTTGGGTCCTAAAGCTTTTTAGCCTGCTCATTGTCTTATTTTGTAGTTCTACTCAAGTGATTAATTGAATCCCTGATTATTGCACCTGGTGCCTCAGTTGGCAAGCATAAACTATTAGATTTACTGAGTCAAAGAAACTAAATGGAAAAAAAATAAAAATGGGGGATGTGGGTTATGCAGGAAAAATAAGAGAGCAGACTTTTTATCTTCATTTTATCTTCTATTAGTCAAAGAAAGTATGCATTTATTTGTTAGATTTTCGCAAAAATATGTTTTTAGAAAATTTCTCAGTTATTAGGGACAAGAAATAAAAAGAGCAGTCAGCAAGCAACGCATGAAATGTGCTCCTATTCCTAACCTTTATAGAGATAATTTTTTTTTTTTTTGGCAGCAGAGCTGCTGCTTTCAGTATCTAGTTTTACAGCCATGATTTGATTGGTTAGTTTGAAGATGTTGAGCTTGGTGAATTCTTGTTACTTTTTTCTTTTTTTTTTTTTGTTTTGTGGGGGGGGGGGGGGGGGGAGGGGGTCTGTTTATTCTGTACTCTAGGTAAACAACCTTGTGGTATTCCTGACAAGCTTGATATTTGCTTATAAATTTTACCTTGTCTATGTTATGTTTATGAATTATGATCTTTTAGTACCATACTCTTGCACAAACTATATATGTTCATCCTCTGTATAGTTTTGAAATGGTTTACCTTTGTAATGTGTGATCATATGGGGGGATCTAATCAAACCATTTGCAGAAACAAGATCAATTTTTTTATAAAGTAGAATTAGTTGGTATTTAGTTCAATCTATGCTGCTTACCTGCTTATGTCAACACCAGCATTTAATTGGCAAAGCTTATAATTTCTTTCAACCAATGTTACATTTTGAGTGATTGCTTAAAGACATAATTGCAACATTTCAAAGAACTTTGGGAAACCTATCAGTTTTTCAAATAATTAGTTTTCTTCTTGAACTGAAATTGCCAAAACAACTGACATTTGGAAAGTAGCATCAGCTGCTGTACATGATATTATGACTTTGCAGAAACTGGCTGCCGTGAATCTTTAGCTATTTTTATGTTATTTCTGTGTTCAACTGGAATGCATCAGTTTTTTTATATATACTGAAGTAAATTACTATTAAATTAGTCTATTGCTTTATTTGCTTAACTATACAATAAATAAGCTACGTCCTTCTTAATTAGTTTAGTATGATTAATTCAGGAGCTGTTTCTCTGGCCTCTTCCCTCACGAATCAAGACATAATGTTTAGCATTTTCATTTTCATTGATGTGTTTTTGTTCCTCTTATCATAGGAATCTCACCGATTTCACAAACAAATCGAAGGCTTGTGATTTTTCTCACTTAGCATTACATCCTTCCCCTAACCCTTTTCTTTTTAGACAGTGGAGGAAGTTCGCCATGCCTTGGCATTTCAATCCTGCATGACCTGAAAGACCTTGTAAAAAATATCTGAAAAGCCTGCATTATTAACATTTAGAATTAGAAGATATAACTCATGTTACTTGGCAGGTCTTCAGCAGTCTCCATCAAAGTGCTTGGATAATTTCGAATCTGTTTTCAAGATCTCCAGAAAGACATTTGAGTACATATGTTCACTTGTTAAGGATGATATGATGACAAAAGCTGCACATTTTGTGTTTACAAATGGCAAGCCAATATCTTTATGTGAACAAGTAGCAGTGGCACTGAGAAGACTGGGATCTGGTGAGTCACTGGTCACAATTGGTGATTCATTTGGCCTAAACCACTCAACTGTTTCACAAGTCACCTGGCGATTTGTTGAATCCATGGAAGAAAGGGGTCTTCACCATCTGCGATGGCCTTCAACGGAAGTGGAAATGAATGCAATCAAATCCAAATTTGAGAAAATACGCGGCTTGCCTAATTGCTGTGGTGTAATTGATGCTACTCACATCACAATGTGTTTACCTGCATCTGAACCTTCCTGTAATGTGTGGCTTGATCACAAGAAAAATCATAGCATGGTCTTGCAAGCAATAGTGGATCCGGACATGAGGTTCAGGGACATAGTCACTGGTTGGCCGGGTAAAATGGAGGACTGGTTGATATTTGAGAGTTCAAATTTCAATAAACTTTGTGAGAAGGGTGAGAGATTGAATGGAAGCAAATTACAGCTCTCTGAAGGATCAGAAATAAGAGAATATATAATTGGAGATTCAGGCTATCGTCTATTACCTTACCTTGTTGTCCCCTATGAAGGGAAAGAGCTCTCAGAACCAAAAGCACAGTTTAACAAGCAGCATTTGGCAACAAGGATGGTGGCACAAAGAGCACTGGCAAGGCTGAAGGAGATGTGGAGAATCATTCATGGAATGATGTGGAGACCGGACAAACACCGTCTGCCAAGGATTATTCTCGTTTGCTGCGTACTTCACAACATTGTTATCGACTTGAACGATGAAGTGCAGGATGAACTATCTTTGTCTCTTGATCATGACTCAGGTTACCATCAACTGGTTTGTGGAGCTGTAGACGAGAAGGGAGTTGCACTAAGAGACAGATTGTCTCACTATTTGACTGGAAGGTTTCCTTCATGATTTTTTTTGTCCACGACTAGCTTTTGGTTGCTCAATGAATTTACTAAATTATTGAAGTTTCTTAGAAAACATATCTTATGGTATAGATATTCCTCTCCAATTTCTAGACTGTAAATAACTTGGATGGTGCATGGCAAGGTGAACATTGCAGGATTACCAAATTGTGATTGAAGGTGAGTGGGTGGTAAATTGACATCTATATTCTACCCCTGACATAGTCTTTTTTTACTGGAATAAAGGGAGTTGATGATTACTTTATTAGTTGCAAACTATAATGATTATTTCCGTGTAAAACCTTTTGACGATGAAAACAAGTAATTGTGAAACTCTTTTAAAATGTGGATAATATACCCAATAATATATAATATAGAATAAATTACACTTATATTTTATGAATTTTTTTTTTATATTACACATACCTCCATGTTTTTTGAACATTTACATCAATCTTCTTTGTAAGAATACACGGTACAATGTTTTTTAAACAATCAAGAAGTATCCATGTAATATTTTCAAACATTTAAAAAAAGTTAGTGTAAGTGTAGAAAATAAAGAATATCTAGAGAAATTTGACTAAACTTCAAAGGATATAAGTATAATTTAGTTTGTAATATAACAAAAGCAACTTTAGAGTGAAGAAATGTAACAAAACAACGTCAGTGTGAAGTGTAATAAAACATTTTTACATTCACAGTAAATCATTTTCGGAGTTCATGTAGCGTTAAACATAACATAAATAAAGCAATGCATAATTAACACGTTTGAAGGGCATTTAAAAGAGTTTCTTGGAATTTGAGCGTGGAAAGATGGTATTTAATTCTTATAAGTTTAGTTTAATTTATTAAGCTTCTTGGCGAAATTTATAAACTAAAAAGAAGCTTAATAAATTAAACTAAAAACAGCTTATAAGGATTAAATACTATTTTTTCACGCTCAAATAAATTCCATTAAACTCTACCATTAAAATTTACTCAAAATTATCCATTGTTAAACTTTAACCACCGCAGTTTTAAAATTAGATTGTACAGAGTGCAGTTGAAGTTTAACTCAGATAATTTTCAGTAAATTTTAATGGTTTAATTCAAATTGAAAACTGCACCATCATGCAGTTGATTATTAGCTCAATATCCTAATCCATCAATTTCAATCCCTACCCTTCAATTTTACAGATGTCAAATGGTACTAATAATTAAATACTGATATTAGAAAATTTTACAAGTTGACTTTTTCCTTATAGGCAAAAGCAATTTTTGTTTTCTACACCCATTTATTAAATATAACAGGTATAGATATTGCAAATTGCAATACTCGTTGAGCAATTTTTCAAAAGCTGACTTTTTTCTTTTTGGTAGAAGCATTTTTTATTTTCTACATCTATTTATTAATTGAAACGGGAATAGATGTTCAACTACTCATCCATAGATATGTAAAATTATTTTAAAAACATGCTTAACTATTTTTAAAAGAATCCAACTAATTGGGAGAGGGCATGGCCCCTTATTCACAAGTCACAACAAAGCTCCTTCATTTGCCTCTAGGATTTTTTATATTATGGTCTCTTTTGGAAAATGAAAAAAAAAAATCTATAAATCTAATTTTGATATACTATTAATATAAATGTTTTTAAATTACTAATCGATTAAAAATTACTCTTTATATTATATTTTAAACAATTATTATAAAAAAATTCTTCAAACAAATATATTATTATTATAAATTTTAATAATCTTCAATTATATGATAATTCAGAATTAAATGATAATATAAATAACCTTTCCTATAAGTATATTTTAATTAAATATACTTATGGTCTCTTTCAGAAATAGAAAGTCCATGACCAGTACACTCTAATTTTCAGATATCAAAACCTTAAATAGATTAAATACAATCTGATTTTATGATAAACTTAAAAATCAGCATCCAACCCAGTTCTACTATTTAAGACTATTTCAATTAATTTTATCCATTGCCAAAAAAAAAAAATTAGAATCCTACCCCCTACCTAATTGTCACTACCACATCACAGTGAACAGGACTTTTTTCACTTTATATATATATATATATATATATATATATATATATGATAAAGTGAAAAAAGAGAGAAAAGTTTGAATTTTGAATTGAATAATGAATAGCATGCTTAATTTGGAAATTAAAGTGAAAAGAAAGAAAAATGGAAAGCAAGGAAAAGGAAAATAAAAGGAAGTAAGAATATTTTTTAGAGTGTTCAGTAAGGAAAAGAATGGCAGGAAACAAAAGTAAAATATTAAATAAAAACATTTTTAAAAATATTAAAAGATTGATAATAATACTTTATTTATAGTTTTATTATTTAAATATTATATTGAGATTAGAAATCATATTATATATAATTAATTGTATTTTTTATTCATATATTTAAAAATAAATTCTAATTTTTAAAAAGATGTTATTTTTTATTTTAGTATTCATCAAACGTTTTGAAGCCCTTTTTAAAAAGTTGCTGATTTTGATGAAAAGTTATTGGTAAAACTAACAAATAACATTTTTTTCTTAATTTACTCAATTATTAAACTTTTGGCATATTTCTGCTAACTTTGAATCTAGGAATTTTATAATTTTTTATATGTATTATTGTAATGTGTTATAGGCACGCACACTACAAGTACAAGACAAGGGGCAGCTCCTTTCAGTTTTCCGGCCATAATAGAGAGGAATTGTTTTTATGTAAGTCCTGGCTTTTATATTCTTGCTTTAATTTTTTGTGTTCAAACAGTGGATTTTTTTTTTTTTTTTTGCTACTGTCAAAAAGTATTGAGTAAGTGTGCAATCTGGAACTGTAAGAATAGTTTTCTCCAAATTAATTTCCAAAACGTGATTACGTACTTCTGGGAATTAAATTATGAAAATATGAAAAAGTTACATATTTCCAAAATTTAATTTCAGAAATATTGAATAAAACATGAACAAGGATATCATTGAATTAAATTTTGACAAAAAAAAAAAAAAAGTTTTAGATTACACATCACTCTTTGTTCCAAAGTTGTTAGTGCCAACGGGCTTATAGTATAGATCATTTGGCAAGTTGCTTAAAGTCTCAATATTGAAGTGAGATGATGATGTAAAAACTTCAATCTTTCCCCAGTTTACAAGTTGCTTCGAGGTGCAACTCTGATAGAACCTTCATCATTATAATCAGTGAAATAGAACAATATCTGCATATAGGTTAAGATAATTAAGTCACATGGATAATCCCATTCCCATCTACAAGCTAAGCTACATGATATCAGCACATATTCACCAATATTTCCAGTCATCTCCATTGTGAACCCTGCAAAGCTGAAAGGAAATCAACAAGTGACTTTCAGTGCTTTCCAAGGTTCAGAATCACATGAAAGCAGTATATATTAACTTATTTCATGCTTACCTCAGCTATTAAGTCCATTAATACCTCCATCATCATGGATTGATAGTACAAATGCTTTGGACCATTTCAGCTTTTCAGATTCTGGTACAATGGAATCATCAAGGAAAGGGCTCCAGAACCCCCCCGGACTAGACAGAACCCAGCTTACTTTTGCTGGTGGTGGTGCTGTTAAATTATGCATGGAAGCTCTGTTGTCATCCTCCAACTTGGTTGTCTTCTGAGAATCCAGTTTCTCGGAAAGCTTAAAAAGACATTCAATTAGTTACACTGAATGCATGATCAGTTCTTGAGCATTATAAAGTCTATGTAGTCTTGAAACTCACCGCAGATTGAATAGTGTGTTTCGAGGACTTTGGAGTGATTTGGTCTTCTTCTGCTACTGAAGAGCATTTTTGGACAGGTCTAAGGTCACTTCTCACACCACAAGCCCTTTGCTCTCCAGTGCCTGATTTCACTGCTGACTGAAAAGGAAACATAAATTAGATTTAGATACTGACAAACCATGTAGATATATGTTGATACCTCACATTATTAATTGTCAAACCAAAAATAACTTGTTTGCTTGGTTTTTGCACCTTAGGTGTTGTTATAAATGCATTTTCTTCTAATAAGAAATTCTCAAGAGCTCTCAAGGAACTGAACTTCCGTCCTGCCCCAGACTCAATAAATTTCTGCGGAAAATATAGCTTAAATCAAGTCATTGAAAGAACTTAAAGCCACAAGCCTCGATCATCTTACAGTCTTACACTTATGTGACTTCTATACATTTTTTATGTACATTGGAGGTGTAAGCAGCAGGATAGGGTAGGGGGTCAGGTGGCATACCATAACTCTTTTACACACAGCTGTGGGTGTTGCTGCTGTTGCAGCTTCAAATCAAGAGCAGCATATGTTTGCTTAAAAATTAAAATTGCCAGAAGGAAAGTGCAAAAAAGAAGGAAAAAGATTGTCTGAAAGAGGACAAAAAGGGAGGAGATTTTGCATGCAATCATCATTAGAAACCAAGACATTTTTCATAAACTAGTGAGAGGATAGTTTAACCATACAACAACAGTCTTATTCCACTAGATGAGGTCGGTTGCATATCACACAATGTCATTTGGATTGATTAAAGACCAAAAATTCAGAGATAGCACAGTTTAACCAAGTTCACAGAAAATCATTATTGCCAAATATTGAGGTGATTACATCAAAGACGAGTAAATTAAAAAATAACAGCAGACTGTTTAATCAATTTCTTGTCCATGTGTCTGTCTTCTAAGACAAAAATATGCTTCTATGTAATCCATATCCAAAATGAAAACTAAAAAATGTAGAGAACTTAATAATCAGGCAGATAAGACGTGAGAGCCTCCATTGTGAATGACAATTGTGTCTCACATCCAGCCAGTTCGGCACTCACACTCCTGCATCAACCCAGTCAGATAGGAAAGAGTGGTATATCCACGCTATGCTGTGAGGTGAGCAAACTGGGCTGTGATGCCAAAAGATGTACCGAACCCACTCCTAAAGCCTAGCTGATAAGAGGGGAAAGCTTCCACTGTAAGCGAGAGTCCCATTTCTCAAACCAAATAAAATAGGACACAAACTACTGCCTCACAAACATAGGAGTTTTATCTTGCCTTTTATTTATTTTCTTTTGCAAGGTGTGAATGTCATTTGACTCATTTCCATCATATGCATGATGTATCAAAGCAAAATCTGCACCTAGCTCATTATCAATTCCACAGCCTTATAAACCAAACCAAATGATTACATTTTCTTATGAGAAAAAAATAGTTATAAATCAGAATGTACCCAAGACAACAGTGTGTGGAAAATAGAAATTCCCTGTTTGTAACTTCAGCTTATTTATTATATTATTGTTGCAGGGTTTTCTACTTAACAATCCAATCATTAGTTAGATTAACGAATGAGGTTCATTCCATGGCGAATTGGCGACCTGTGTCTGTAGCAGTATTGGCAGGCAAGTGAAGATATGGGCTTTGTGTTTGGATAATTATGCTAAACATAAAAATGTTCAATGTTTCTGCTCTTCAAGTTCTTTCTGGGGGTATTCAGACAGATTTCATTGTATTCATTTCCAAAAAGGCATACAAACTTGCAAAAGATGGAATTAGAACTCACAGTGCTTTCATTTTTTGATATGATTGAGTTAGCAACAATATAGTCTCCTGTTTCTCCTGCTAGATGTCTCTGAACAGATAACAAAGAACGAAACTTCCTTCCGGTGCCTGGCTCATAGTAATACTGAACAAATAAGATTTAAAAAAAGAAGAAGATCAAATCCTAGTAAAAAGGGGAAGAAGAATAGCCAAATAGTGTAGAAATGAAGCACAGCAAAGGAAAACATATTGGTTCCATATGTTTTGCGAGTTAATTATCATATGTGTAACTAAGAGAATAACATTAATGAATTGCAATGTAGGGCGAGTTAGTGATAAGGTGGGTTAGATGGTTAAGGAAGAAGAAAAGAGGGGAAAGATCTCGAATTCGATTTTTTCTGCTAACAAAACTAATAAATTAACATTTGTGATAAAAAAAAAAAAAAAAAAAAAACAATGAATTGCAATGTAGGGAGAGTTAGGCATAATGGAGGGGTTCACATGAGATGAGTAGTGTATGGTGGTATATCAGATGGGACATGCATGCATGAATTGATGGGTGGCAAAGGCAAAGCAAACACCTTGTCAAAGCGAGACTCAGAGGAGGGACGGGGCTTTTTCTCGACCACCCAACCATCGGGAAGACGAAAATGTTGGGAACTGAGAATCTGCAATTCCATTGGAATGGTGGGATTTTGATTCAGTTGTTGTTCGTCCTGATGATGGTCATCAAATTCAAACACGGGCCTCCTCCGAACTTGGAGTGGGGTTGGCACCATCGGTAAGGACTTGCAGGACCGTGATGACTTGAAGCTTTCGCCGCCACTTCTAGATGCCGAAAGCACAACTGCATTTTCTATGTAATATGTATGGCCCACCCACGAGATTCAACATGCCATTCAATCTAATTTAATTATATTAAATTAGATTTTTAAAATGTTTGGATCAAAATCCGATCCAATCATCCAATCATGAATACATTACATAATGATTTTATTTTTTATGACTCCACTCAATTCAATACAATTCAGATATATAATTTAATTTACTAATTATTAAATATAAAACATAATAATAATTTTTAATTCATATAATTTATTAAATTATTAAATTAAATTACTTATAATTTTTTCTTTTTTAAGTTATGTTTACCTCAAATTTGATTGTGTTTATATTTTCATATATAATATTATACTTGATTTTTATCTAAAATACAAATATTTTATTAATATTAAAGTCATTAATTTTATAAGTCAAATATATTTACAATTTATTTTTTTAAGTACATTCATACTTGAAAAAAAATCATTTTTGAATTACTAACTCAAATTCACTTTTGGTCAATTACATACCTGAATTTTGTTATGTTTTAACATAGTATTTGTTGTTAGTCTCATTCTGTTAAGTGCTAACGTGACAGACAGAATGTCACGTCATAAAGGCTAATCACTAATATATTAGTGTCACATCATTTTTATTATTTAAATTATTTAAAATTCAATTATCTTTCTTCCCCTTTTCCAATGGAACCCACCACCACCATCCAACCCACACACCAAGGTAGCTGTTCACCGTTGAGAAATCGCACATTGAAAAGTGGATGTGCACGTTGATCCAACCCAGCCACACTAGGTTTGGGTCCACGTACTCCTTGTTGTTCATCATGAACACCATTATCCTCTCCTTATCGGAACACGCACTAACGATCCCATCCATGAAGATCTGAATTTTCGATGCGGTAACTGTCGTCACTGTCCCCCATTCCAATTCCATAAACCGGTCTAGATTCTCCACCAGGATTACTAACTTTTCTATCATTTCCGTCAACAGAAACTTCAGATCCGAAGAGGAAGAAGGAGAAGGGGAGGCATAGGCAGAGGTCAGCGCTAAGGGTAGAGTCGACGGCGAGGTCGGTGGTGGTGGCGTTGGGTTGGATGACAGTGGTGGCATGGGGTTGTTTTCTGTTGGAGAAGGGGAAGAAGGAGAAGGGAAAAAATGGAGAATTGAATTTTTTAAATAATTTAAATAATAAAAATGATGTAACACTAATATGTTAGTGATTAGGCTTGATGACGTGATTCTCTGTCTGTTACATCATCACTTAACAGAATGAGACTAACGACAGGTATTATGTTGAAACGTATTTTTTTTCCAGGCACGTAATTGACCAAAAGTGAATTTGAGGTAATAACCTGAAAACAAGTTATTTCCCAGGTATGAAAAATATATTTAAGCCTTTAGTTATTATATACTTAAAAAACTTTAGGCAAAAATAAATTATTGTTCTAAAAAATTTATTTTAAAAAAATAAAAACATTTATTAAATATTCAGACTCAATTAACCCGACTCAACTCAACCAATCCATTTATGATCGGGTTTGATCTACAATAAAAAATTACACAAAGTTGACCCAATCCATAGAATTTTGATCAAGTTAGATAACAGATTTAATCAAACCCAACATGTGAACACCCCTAAACAAAAGGTGTGACCGTGTGATCGTAAATCTTATTCCATTCATTTGTATTTATAACTATTTATAACATCTAATTACCTCATTAATTAATATTAAGGAAATTAGTTAATTTAGTTGATACTAATAATTTTATCTTAAATTTATAGTTTTTTAAAACTATCATTTTCAATAATACTTGTCTATCTTTCAATTATCTATTAATACATTATCTCTCTTCTTTTAATTAGAGATGTTTTTAGTCTAAAAATAATTAGTGCAAGAAATATTATAGATTTAGTTTTATAAAAAAGAACAAATACATTTTTAAATTTGAATCTTATAAATAGGAAGAAGGGAGTAATAGTCACTCTTTTCAGTTCTGAAATATAAGGGAGGAAAACCTAAGTTATGCTTGGTAAGAATGGTGGTTAACCAATTAACATGGTTTAGTTGTACCAAATTCATCTAAAAGATAAATCTTTTTTCTAAACTATTTTTTCTAGAAACTTGATATAAAAAATAAAAGAGTTATTGAAAATAAATTAAACATCAATTAAATGAAGGATGAAGGGTATTTTTTAAAAAAATGATTAAATAAAAATAGTTAAAATTTATTTATATTTGAGACTAACACAATTTATATTTTATTTACTTCACAAATTTTTTACCCGGAAAAGGCAATTGGTGTAATTGACATAATAGGGTAAGTAAGAAGTCGAATTTAGAAGAAATTTAACTAATTAATTTAAAAAAAATATTTATAGTAAGTGGAAATAAACAATATTGCTATTGGCTTATCTCATTTTTTTCTAGTTTTTTTTAATTTGAAAGTTGATAATAATATTGTTAACTTTGTTATTATTTTTAATAATATAGAATTGGAAATAATATTGTCAAGTTTGTTATTTTTTTATTATGTTAAAATATATACAAGTTCATGTTAGCATTCATTACACAATGATGGAAGGTACAGAGCTAAACTTCTTGAAATTTTTGTGACCTTCATTTTATGTGGGATATATAGGGAGTATAAGGTTATCTGTTGTGAAAGGTACAACATAGTAATACTAGATAATTTATAGAAATTTTCTCTGATGCGAGAATTTTTATAAATTAACACGTCTATAAATTAATTTTAATTTATAAAAAAATTATTTCATTTATTTTTCTTTTTTTATCATAAAAGTTCTTCTGAATAAACTTATTCTAGTCTTAGAATTTTTTTTTTTTTTGGTGAATGTTAGGACAATAACTTCCTTCTTTCTTATTTCTCCTCATAAACAAACTTTCAAAATTTAGTTCTTTTCTTCCACTTTATTTATGTCCAAACAATCAATACTAAGTGTATTAAAAGTTACTTCTGGTCTCTTTATGAGAAATGAAATTTTGTGATCATTACACTCCGATCCACAGATACCCGGCAGACATCAAAATTTTCTCAAAAAGTTGAAATGCTATATGATCTATCATAAATTTAAATATCAGTATCGAACCTAGATTCTATTGGTAAGACTGTTCTAATCAATTCTAGCCATTGCCACCAGAAAATATAATCCTGCCCTGCCCCCACCCACCAACTGTATCTACCAATTTGATGACCCACTTTGCACCAATCAATAACAGACACATTTTCATTTGACCTTATTTTCATAATGTAGTATTTTTTCACTTTATATATTTCTTTTTTTTTTCTTTGCTTTATAATGTATTTGAAATGGGAGAGACAAAATGGACAGAGAGAAATTTATTAAATTTGAATTTAAAAAAATATATTTTTTTGTTTTTTTAGTCAATCTTAATCTAACATTCCCCCTATTTTCTCTTAAACTAAATTAATAAAAAAAATTAAGTTACCCCATTACTCCATGTTATATTCACTCTTATGTAGATAAAGAAATTATTTTCGATTTCGAATAAATAACCAACAAATCACAAAAATAGAACTTTACCGTTATAACAAAACTCGTGAATATCATATAAGCGTGTTTGCATGAAATATAATCATATGAACTCCGTACAAAATACAAGAGTCCCTCATCACCATAATTAGCTATCTCTCTTGGTTATTACTTTTTACGACTTCCTTTTTCCTGAGCACATTCCTTCCAATTGTTTGTCAATTTTCCCCCAATAATATGTCTTTATACAGGTGTTCGGTTTCATTAGTCTAAATTAGTTTTTAGAAATGTACAAAACTTTAACACTTTCAAATTTAAAAATTAAATTTCTAAAGCCTGTGTTGTGCCTCTGCCCTCTAGGCATAAAAGAGAAAAAGAAAGAGATGAATCAACATATGCCTTCAACTTTGTGTTCTTACATGACAAGTCACAAATTCCAGAGATTGGATTTAGAGTGAGTTGTCGAAAACGTTAAAAAGAAGTAAAAGATTATAGTGATACAACCTAAATCATTAACCGTGTTTAAAAAAGATTTTTTTTTTTCTTTCTCCCTAAAATTTCAAAATTAAATTTACCATTAAAAAAAAAATAAAAAATATCTTAAGATCTTCAATCGTACGTGATATTATGAGATCCAAAAAAAGTGATATAAGATCTCAATTTGAGATCTACACTAAAGATCTTAATTCCATCATCATGCGTAGATACTACAAATGCTTCGGACCATTTCAGCTTTTCGGATTCTGGTACAATGGAATCATCAAGGGAAGGGCTCCAGAACCCAGCTTACTTTTGCAGGGGGTGGTGCTGTTAAGTTATGCATGGAAGCTCTGTTGTCATTCTCCGACTTGGTTTTCTTCTGAGAATCCTTCTCAGAAAGCTTAAAAAGACATTCAATTAGTTACACTGAATGCATGATCAGTTTTTGGTCATTATAAAGTCTATGTAGTTTTGAAACTCACCGCAGATTGAATAGAGTGTTTCAACTACTTTGGAGTCATTTTCTCATTTATGGACAGGTTTTCGGACACTTCTCACGCCACAAGCTCTTTCTCTCCAGTGCCTGATTTCACTGCTGACTGAAAAAGAAGCATAAATTAGATTTAGATATGCAGATATATGTTGATACCACCACATTATTAATTGTCAAACCAAAAATAAATTGTTTGCTTGGTTTTAGCACCTTGGGTGTTGCTGTACAAGCATTTTCTCCTGATAAGAAATTCTCAACAGGTCTCGAGGAATTCCACTGCTGTCCAGCCCCAGATTCAATAAAATTCTGAGGAAAATATAGATTTAAATCAAATCATTGAAAAAACTTTCAGCCACAAGTCTTAGTGTGATAGTGTCCAACACCTCCTGGCTTCTTTACATTTTTTAGGTACATTGGAGAGGGACAAGTAGCATACCATAACGTTTTTACACACACAGCAGTGTGTTTGTGTTGCATCTTCAAATAAGAGCGGCAAATTTCTCTTAAAAAATAAAATTGCCAAAAAGTAAAGTTCAAAAAGAAAGAAAAAAATCATCTGAAAGAAGACAAAAGGGAGGAACTTCATACGCAATCATAATTAGAAACCAATACATTTCTCATAAACTAGTGAGAGGATAAGGACAGTTACATGAATCATATAATGTCATTTAACTCGATTAAAGACCAAAACTTCAGAGATAGCATAGTTTAACCACGACTATGGAAAATCAATATTGCCAAATATTAAGCTACTTACATCAAAGACAAATAGATTTTTTTTTAAAGTAATAGCAGTGTTTAATAAAATTCTTGTCCGTGTGTCTGTCTTCTAGTACTAAAATATACTCTATTTAATCCATATCCAAACCAAAACCTAGCAAATGTAGAGAACTTAATAATCAGGCTGATAAGGGGTGTGAATGACCCTTGTGTCTGACATGGCATCCAGCCAATTCGACACTCACACTACTGCATCAATCCAGTCAGATAGGAGTAGTGCATGCAGACTATGCTGTGAGGTGAACAAACTGGGCTTTGATACCAAAATATATACATAACCCACACTACTACAAAAGGAGCCTTCGAAGACGCAGAATCGAAGACGGTTGTCTCGAAACCGTCTTAGAAGGCTGGACGGTGGCATTCTCGTAAATAACGAGTTGTCTTTAAAGACAGTTACATAGAACCCATCTTTGTTGGGCACAAACCAAGTCGGGCCATTAAGCTGACCGTCTTATTTGTGTAATATTCCAAGACGGTTTACGAATACCCGTCTTGGATTGGGCGTTCAAATTTTTTTTTTAAAAACAAAATCACTCTCTCTCAAGCAGTCCAGTACGTGCCCTAAAAAATTGAACTCTTTGAAGAGTGCTATGAGATATTCGCGAAACCCGGCCTGGCCTTTTGCACCCTAGCCTCATCGTCTCAGTCCGTGCCATTTCCCTCCGGTTAGGCTGCGGTGCTATCCGGCAATGTGTGGTATTTCCCGGCGCGAGTCCTTGTAGAAGGTTCTGCTCACGTTTGACGACTTCAACCTCTTTGCCTCTTCTCTCACGCGTCTCAGCCTCTGTGCTTCCTCTCCCAAATCCAAAAAATCAGGTACCTCTCTGGCTCTCACTCTCGTGATTCCTCATTTCCCCTCAGCCTCGTGATTCCTCTCTCACTCGCACTCTCTCTGCCCTTGCCTTTGATTTCCTCTCTCGTGATTCTCTTTGTCCCCACCGTTCACCTACCAGACCACCACCACTTGCATCTTCCCAATCTCTGCTCAATAGTGATTAATTTGACTTCTGTTCGTGGAGGGAAGGGGAGAATTCATTTTGTGTGTGTGCGAGACTTGCATGTGGGAATTTGGGAACTAGGGTGTTTGACTGTGTGTGTGCATGAGTTGGGTGTGCCCATGTGGGGTCAAGGGTTGGGGGATTATGGTAAAAGCTTATTTCTTTCAATGATGTATGGTCTATCACAATATTTAGTCTCAAATTTGTTCAGCTGTTCTGTTTTCTTTCACTTTCT
>PYAF01004126.1:2741994-2771839 GCA_007407185.1 Glycine tomentella | reverse complement strand
CATTCTGCTTTGGAGCAATGGGCTTCAAAGCAAGGGATTTGTGTAGCAAAGAAGCAACTGTGAAGGAGGTGCATGCATCACCTGTAAAGGTATGCCTTTTGTATCAAAGTTCTTTTACAACTTATTTTTAATATTTTGGAAAGAAAATTCAGTTTTAGAAAGTACATTTGTCTAAATCAACTGTAAAATCTAAACTTAAAATCTAAACTTAAGGTTAACTGAGTCAGCTTTGAGAGTAACCGCACTTCTTCATCTAATATTGGCCTAGAATATGCTTGTTTGAACAGTTGGAACTTGGACAATAGGGAGGTGGAAAAGTTGGAAATATTTTCTTTGTACAACAAATTTTGGCAACTTCCATTTTATTATAAAAACAAAATAGGAACAACCTGAAAAAAAAAATAAAAAACAAACAAACAAAGACGGTTGTTTCCTAACCGTCTTAGAATGTACAGGTACGAAGACGGTCGTAGGCACAGACCGTCTTAAAAAGACATTTTTTAAAAAAATTTACTACACATTCCAAGACGGTTACAGAATAAACCGTCTTAGAATTTCCACACATACTAAGACGGTTTCCTGAAAAACCGTCTTAGAAACTATTTTTCCTATAAAAACAACACCAATTCTGAGACGGTTGGTTGCTGTAACCGTCTCAGAATGGCTAGATACTAAGACGGTTACGTAGAATAACCGTCTTAGTTTGTACCCCTTCTAAGACGGTTACAACAAATAATCGTCTTAGAATATGGTTAATTTTGTTTTTTTTTTTCTTTCTAAAAACACCTTCTAAGACGGTCCTACAACCGTCTTCGTAAATCCCACTTTCTAAGTCGCGCGATACAAGGACGGTTAGGCAACCGTCTTAGAAGGCCTATTTTAACCGTCTCAAAAAACTTGTTTTCTAGTAGTGCCACTTCTTCTTTGTAACTTCAGCTTATTTATTATAATATTGTTACAGGGTTTTCTCCTTAACAATCCAATCATTAGTTAGCTTAATGAATGAGGTACTTTCCATGGTGATCTGTGTGTGTAGCAGTATTGGCACGCAAGTGAAGATATGAGCTTTGTGTTTGGAAAATTATGTCTAAACATGAAAATGTTCAATGTTTCTGTTCTCCATTGTCTTTTCAAACATCATGACAATTTCCACTGAATTTCATTTCCTAATGTTACTGATTATAAAGCCACTTGCAAGAGATACAAAATACGAAATTAGAACTCACAGTGTTTTCATTTTTTGATACCTTTCTCTTAGAAATAACATAGTCTCTTGTTTCTCTTGCTAGATGTCTCTGAACAGATAACAAAGAACGAAACTGCCTTCTGGTGCCCGGCTCATAGTAATACTGAACAAACAAGATTAAAAATAAATCAAATCCTTGCAAAAAGGGGAAGAATAACCAAATGTCAAATGTGCTAACTGTAAAAATGAAGTTATGAAAAACAGCGAAGGAAAACAAATAGCTTCCCTATCTTTTGTGTTTTTGATTATCATATGGTTGAATTAGTGTAACTTTGTGTACCAAAGAGAATAACATTTTTGGGTGAACCCAAAGTAATCCCAGTCCAGGTTAGAAACTAATTTATCGAGATACAAAAATCCATTTAAGGAATTAACATCTCTCATCATATATGTATTTTTGTAAACACAAACCTGAAAATTAAACCGCTGATCACATGCTTAAACGACATATGCATGCATGAAAATTTAAAATTCCTTTTTGTCTATAGTGTTTTGTGAAAATTTAAAACGTAGCACTAACACTTAAATGGCTGTGGGTATATGGGAGTGACATATGCATGCATGAATAAATAGTAATCATTGATGTTTGGGATCGAAAGAAAAGGAGATATATACCCTCTCAACGTGAGAAGGGTTAGAGGCACAGGGCCTTTCCTCGACGACCCAGCCATCGGGAAGCCGAAAATGTGATGAAGTGAGAATCTGAAATTCCGTGGGATTGTGTCGGTTTTGAGCACCGCCATCATCAATGGCTGGCCAATTCTACACGCCAAAAGTGAAGTTCATTTTCTATGTATGACCCATGGGATTCCAGAGGGTGCCAAAGTTTTCCCGTCAAGCTTTATTGATTTACAATAAGTAATTAATAGATTAGGGTAAGTGAGAAGTTCAATTTAGAAAAAGTTAACTTATTATTAATCAATATTTTTTTTAATTTTAATTTGTAAGAATCGACAATATTATAATATTATTGGCTTGTTCTTTTTCAGTTTTTTTTTAATTTAAAAGTTGATAAGGATATTCTCAATTTTTTATTTTAGTAATTAATTAGTATGGTATCCGTGCATACTTACGAGTGGAGAGTTTGTGCTGTTTGAGTTTAATAATAAAGTTTATTAAATAATGTAGATTTATGTGAATAATGATTGAAAATGTTAATAAAAAAATTTTACAAAAATTATTCTAGTATTTTATATTATATGTTAATTATATTGTTACAAATTTATACATATATTATTTTGGAATTGTAAATAATTAAAGGATAGTAGAGATCTAAAGAATGTGTTGTGATGACTGAACATGTTATTAAAATTATGATGAAAATATATATTGGAATAATAATATGAAGTTGTTTTATAAGTGGTTTAGTATGGTCATAACATAAAGTTGAGTAACTTAAGTAGAGGAACATGTGATAGGCAAATGTGAAAATGATTAGGAAGCTTCTTTGGACAAGCATGAACTGCTTGTTTTAATTTCTTTCATGACACCTATAATCATATACTCTATGTCATCATGCTTGATACTAAGGTAGATTTTTTCATTAAATTTTTTTGTTCATTAACACTTTTGTTCTCATTGGAGCTCTACTACGCTTGGTCGACGAAGGATAGTGAAATATAAAAAACAAAATAAACTTGTGAAACAAAAATTCAAAGAACATGATATATTATTTTTGTTAATAGAGTAGATAGTATATAGATGAAAGGATCCCAAAAGCAAGAAAAATTATGTAGCAATCATAATAAAAGAAAATTTGCGTACAATGAAATCAATAAATCTGTCATGTACGTCATAATTAGTTGAAAATGAATTTTGTATATACAACTTGCGTAGATGGTTAAATTTGTTGGTAGCATAACTTTGATAAAAAAAAACGGTAGGACCATAACTTTGATCAAAAAAAGATAGGACTTCAAAATGACATCATTTGTTGCTAGACAAAATATTTTCGGTTATGAACTTAAATTAAAGAAAACAACTAAAAAACTTTATGCAAAATTAATGCTATGCTAGTAAACTCCCCGCTTGTTTAGCTCTTCTCTTTCAATTTATCCAAGTAATATCTTCATTTCTCTCTATTTTGTCTTGCATTTTTTTCATTTCTGTTTGTGTCAATGCTCACTTTTATAAATGTCTTATATCAAATTTAACAATTAAACATTCCATTGATCCTTTACCCATTCTCATAAATTTCTACAATAAACATCAATTTCCATTTACTAACTTTTTTAAAACAAATATAATTAAACTGTTGATTATAAATGAGAGTAATATTAACAAAAGATAAGCAACAACAACCAAAGATTGTATGTGAAAAAATGTTATCGTATAAAATAATACCAAACCGACGGAATCAACTGAAAAGTTTTCATATGAAAAGTCGTCTCAAAAGTGTCATAAACTCAAAAGTAAAATGAGAAATAAAGAAACATACCCAAAAATGACATTTTAACATTTGATCAAACACATAATTTGCAATTAATAAATCAGTCTAGAACAAAATCAAATAAATATTTAAAAATTCTCCAATTATCATCTATTCTTATAAAGACCCGTTTAGTATATTTTTCTATAAAATACTTTAACCAATAGGCCATATCAAATAAACTTTTTTAACAAATTAAGTCCATATTCACAATATTAGAGGAATTTTGATGGAGAAAAAAATAAAGAAAGTAATTAGGCCAAAACAAAATCAACCAAGAAAATTGTTCACCTTTATTGCTACAGATCACTATAAATCATGAAAAATTATGAAGAAGTTGTAGTCATAGTGGTTGGCAAAGGCATATTCAGCAAAGGTTGCGATGTTGAATGGTTAACGGAGAAATAAAAAAATATTTCACTAGTTTATTTTTAGAAGAGAGGAAAAATAAATTGAGTGAATGAAGAAGGTAAGAAAAAAGAGAAAAATGGTGAAAAGATAAAGAACATCAGAGAAGAAGAATATTTCAGAGTTGAGAAAAGAAAGAAGATGATAAGAAAGATATTTGAACACACATAACTCTTAAACAGGTAGATAAGACAACATATCATCTAAACTGAAAATATATTTAAAAAACTTCTAGTATAGTTTATTAATGATAAAATGAATGTGTAACAAAAATAAGAGAAAGAAAGAAGTAAAGTTCAATAATAATTTTTTCTTTTTGTGATAATATACCTTTGTTAAAATCAAGCCAGAAGCAATTGATCCACTTAAGGTTCTATCTTTTGTCACGCCTGTGCAAACCAGTCAATAATTAGACTCAGCCAGTTGAGGTGAGAACCAATAATATTGAGAAATATGAAGGGTCCAAATGAAAAAATTGTGGAAATCATAACATAAAATGAAAGGAGACCACTACACTCTAGACAATTGTCAAGTAAATTAATAAGAGAAAGAAAGAAGTAGAGTTCAATAATAATTTCTTCTTCTTGTGATAATACACCTCTGTTGAAATCTGACCTTAAACAATAGATCAACTTAAGACTCCATCTCTTATTATGCATGTACAAACCTGTCAATAATTAGACTAAGTCAATTGAGATGAGAACCAACAATATTAACAAATATGAAGGACCCAAAATAGGAGATTGTGAAAATCATAACATAAAATGAATGAAAATCACTGCACTTTTCTAGACAGTTGTTAAGTAAATAAGAGAAGAATTACTATATAACTAGTGATTTAAAGTCTTTTCGAAAGGAAAAATTAAAATAATATTGGGATTTTGTATTTTTGTAACTGGCTAGTACGATACCCTATGTACATAGGTAATATCACTGGCTACGCATTAAAGATATAACGTATGAGAGGAATGAAAAAAATAATATAATGAGTATTTAAAATTTAAAAGAAAATATTAATTTACTTATCAAAAAGAGGTGCAATTAGAAAGTTTTAATTTGGAAATATTGGGGTATACTTATAAAAAGGATGTGTAATTAGCAAATTTTAATTTAGGAATATTGGAGTGCACTTATTAAAAAGGGGGTCCAATTAGCAAATTTAATGTCCAATTATCATTTTGCTCCTTTTTTTGCTAAGTGTCAATCAACTGAAAAGTTTAAAAATAGAATTTTATATGCCTACTCTTTTCATAGTAGATAATAATGTCATTGTCAATTTTTTATTAAAATATGGAAGTTGTTAATGATATTGTCAATATTTTTTTGTTGTCAACTTTATATGTGTGCGCGCTCATGTTAGCGTTCATTCCATGACAATAATTTTTTTATTATGATAAAGTGAAATGAATTAAGATCGATGATTATTATGTTAGTGATTGAGGAGGCAAATTTTCATTACGAATTAAATGAAATTCATGCTTATACACTATAAAATTTGTTTCATCTAGTCGATATATCAAGGAAATGAAAAAATTGCAATCTAATTCACAATATGCATATGCTACAATTACATAAGAACAAAGAAGTTCGAACAATTAGAACTCTCCCGAAGTTACACCACCATTGTTGAAATTCAATAGTGCAAATTATTGTTCGTCAACTGACATTAGTATTTGTAATTTCCTCAAACTCACCGTATTTCATAGTATACCTAAGAAAAACATGAGAGATAACCTTTCCACGATTATCTTACATCAATCTTGATAACTCTTCAAAGGAAACATGATCAATCCTCATTGTTTTTCTTCCATTGTCAAGAAATTGTTGGCTTAATATGTGAATTGTAGTTTTCGATTAATCTGGTGATAGGCAATGTCCATGCCACTTTCATTACTAAATTAATGCAGTGAAAAAGATTGGTAATGATGTGACCATATTACTTTCCTCCATCATATGTTTCGATTTATTCTTCGTTCAATATATGATCTAACCCTTTTGCAGCTTGTGGGAATTCTTTTCTCAATGCAAGAAGCTTGGCATCAAATCGTGGTTGTATGAGTTCATAGTTCATACCTTGCCAATAAAAAATAATTACATAAGTTAAAAATTTATTAAATATTACATATTAATTCCTTACCCTTACTAAAAACTCGTTTCTTTAGATCATGATCTTTGAATTGCTTGTTGAAGTTGCTTATGTTGTATCGAATACAAAACATAAAAGTTGCATTGAACTCAACCCATTCTACCTAAGAGGGTTGTAAATTAGTAATACATATACCAAATATTTTCCACTCTACATGAATGTTTAAATGTTTTTATACATTTACTAACATATATTTTTGTAGAATTAAAAATAAATAAACAATACGTTAAAATATTATAATATAATAACTTGTTATCCGAGCAAGGCTAAGGATATTACACTAGTGCGTTAAGATAGGAGGAGAAGAGGTGCGGAGCAATTGAGAGAGAAGGAGAAGGGTATTTTAAGAATATGAAGGAAAAAAAGAATAGTAGGGTGTGGAGAGGAAAAAAATGGATGCAAATAAATTCGGGGCAAATTAAATACACGGTTTCACATGTCGTGACCCATGTACATTGATAATTCTAATTCTAATAGAAACATAGAGGAAAGAAATGAAAAGGTTCACAAGTCGTGGCCCATGTACATTGAAAATTCTAATTCTAACAGGAACATAGAGGAGAGAAATGAAAAGAAGAGAGATACGATAGAAATAACAAATTTCATATTTAAGAGAGAAAAAGTGAAGAAAAAAGAAGAAATTCTCGGGAAAAAAAAATCACCAACAACGCCAACATATCGGAAGGGAAAATGATTTCTCTCTCTTTTTTATTTTTATAAAATTTAATATTTTTTATAAAATAAATATTTTAAAAATAATAAATAATTTTATATTAAAATAAAGAAATAATTTTCTATTTATTTAGGTTAAATTTATTTTTTAATTAATATAAAATATTTATTATTTTCTATCTAAATAATACATCTTTTTATTCCATTTCTATTTTTTATTTATTTATTCGTATTTATCACCGTTTTATTTCATTCTAGTGGATAAAAGGAAAATTATTGGTGAACACTAATTAAAAGGATAAAAAAAGGAGAAGAAAGTATGATAGATAATGTAATATGATAAAATAAATAATAATAAATATCTAATATATAGAAATATCTGTATATAATCACTCAACTGATTATATATATATATATATATATATATGTATAAGATAGCACATATCGGATTTATCACCTAGAAGAAACAGAAAAACAGCTAAACTAATAAAGCCAATGTTATGGGGGACGAACATAAAACACGACATATGAATATTCGGCGGCTTCACGTGACCTAAGTTAGCCAGATGTCAGCACAGCAATTGACCTTGATTTAATAGTCTAGTGCAACTTTAATTATATCAAGTTCGATGATTAGTATCATCTTAAAATGTTTAAGTTGTATGATAAAAATATATAAGTAGTGTTATATTTTTACTTTTTTGGCACAAAGTAACTAGAATTGAAGTTTGAATATATTTTCTTAATTAATACACTTCTTTGTTTTTTTCACTGTCTCATTTTCTTATCTATTTTCTCCAGTAAATTTTTTTGTTAAAATTTAAAAATAACATAAAACAAAATTATAACATAATTATAAAAAATTGTTTCAATTATCAACAACTAATTTAATTTTATAAAATCTTTAAATTTTAAAATGATTGAATGTTGACGTTTGGGGGTATTATTACTTGTAAAACATATTGTAGGAGTAGGACCCCCAACGAAGCTTCATTTCTCCTTCATAAAAAGTGGGAATCACAGCAAAACATTGTTAATCACTTAATCCAGCTCAGTATCAAGTAGCAACCGTGACAGTACTGCTGACAGCGTGAGAATTACTTATCATTTGTCGTGTTTAGATTCAGGCTATGTTTGATTTTAAAAAACATGAAAGAAAGAAAGTGAAAAGAAACGAAGATAATTAAAAAAAATTTGTTTCAGTAAAGAGAAAATTACAAATAAAAAACATTTTCTCTTATTTGAATATATAGAGAGGGAAAAGAAAAGAAAATATGAATATAAAATAATTTAAACATCGCAAATAAGAAGTAGATGTAAGATAATTATATATATATATATATATATATATATATATAGAGAGAGAGAGAGAGAGAGACTTAACACATTTATATGTGAAACCCGTGTATATACTTTCTTACTTCCATACGTTACGCGTTCCAAAAAGGTGTAATGGATGACATTTTGTTTGTTTTCTTTTCTTCCTTAATGCGTCTTTTGATTTTCAACTAAAACAAACAAAGAGTTAGCTTCAGCTCCCCTCTAACCGAGGTCTAAAATGCATTCATCATTTAATGTCATTTTTCATATGTACCAAAAAAAACATCTACTCCCTTGAAGAAGAAAAAACAAAACAGATATCGTTTGTATAAGGTACAATACAATCGGTTATTCTTTAAAACTTATTAGGAGATTGGAAGATTTGAGTAGCATACACAAGATTGGTCATTCTAAGTTGTAACCTTGTTGTCACCATTCTATACTAAAAAACAACCATTCATTCTTCAATCTTCAGTGCACTACTTTGTCTTAGTCTTGAATACTTGATAGTCAAGGAGTTCCCACGAGAAATTCTCCCTAGCTAGCTTTCTTAGTCCATCCTCAAATCAGTTAGTTAGCATGCTCTTGGGTCAATTGATACGCGAATATTCTAAATTCTAATGGCCGCAAGTGGCAAGAAAACTTAATTTACTAGTTCTCCGTTGATTGATCTGTGTGCAAATCAGCTATGATTAAATTAGGACCCATTCATAAGTTTGGTGTATCTAAGGTAGACCGTGTACAGCACACCAAAGACACACATCGTGTAAAGTACACACACCCAAAATACCGTGTACAATTTTGGCCACTCTTAATTTTTTTCAACAATTTTTTTTAATAAATAAATAAATATCGGTTATGTTTATTTTTCATCAGCTTAAAACCATTAATGATATCCAGTTTTCTATTCAAATAGTTGGGGATATAATGGATTTGAGATACATAATCATTTTAAACTTTTAAAAGTAAAAATTTAGTAAAACATTAATTTAAGTTTATGGATCTAGCAGGATGCGTAGATAAAATTTGATAGTTTGATTGATGAGTTTTATGTAAAAGAAAGGTTTAAACAATTTAATCTGTGTCTAGAATAAGAATATGAGAATTTGAAATACAAGGAAGGGAATATGGAAGAACTTATTTATTTATAACAATTATGAAAAAAAATGAACTATTAAATTCGCTAAAAAATATTGAGAGATTAAAATCATATATTAACTGTGATAGATGGATTAAAAGTATTATTAAATATACAAATAGAGTTTAAACAATATGTTAAGTTAATAAATATTGAAATATCATAATTGATATAAAAAATTGTATGAAAATAATAAAAGAAACTATGTTATATTTAAATATTGAATTGATGTACTGAATTTCATTAATTTAATTTATGATAAGTATATGCCAAAAAAAATGTTTTGTTTGGCAGCATTGATTTGGAGCGGATGGACAAAGATGATTTGGTTGAGGTGAAAATAAGTTGAATGCAAGTAGTTTCTCTCTTTCGAGTGAAAGAACTGAACACGTGATAGGTTGGATGTTTTTATACAGTGGTCGGAGTAATTTCCGGTGATTGGTAGTGCTTGCTTGCAAGGGTGTAAGAATAATTTTCTAGATTTGTTAAATTTTTTCATATCATTTCATTCAAACCAAATAATTTAATCATTTCATTTCCACTTTATCTCTCATAAATTTTTCTTAAATCAAGCAATTCAACATTCAATTTTTATTTTCTTCAAATTTTTATTATAGGTGAAGTATTAATTATTCGTTCTGTCTCCATTACTCCATATGAGTTGTACCTAAAATGGTTTTATTTTTATCGTTGAAATATGCCGTAGTGGGCCTCCCGTTTAATTATGCCATTTAGACTCTTTACCTTGATTGATGCCACGCGCGTTTTCATATAAATCATGGATGGCCGGATTCAAAAAATTTCGTTGAATGAATGAATGGATTGGAGAAATTCCGAAAATTTTATTGTATTTATTTGCTAAAAGGATTAAAAATAAATGCACTTCTTCTTTTTGCTGTGAAAACAAATACAGGTTACAATATGACGATATCATACGTAGATAGAAAAGGGTTGTCTGAAACAGAAAATCAAAACTAAATAAAATGAATGAATATAATGTTTGGCAAAAGGAGAAATTAACTAATATGGGAAAAGAAAAAAAAATAATATGGAAGTCAGAAGGATGAAACTTACATGGCCATAACAAAGTAAGAATCTTCGCAAATAAGTTTTAAATTATTTTTTACGAGAAGCTCTTGGCAAATAAGTGAAGTGCGTGTTTGAAATGCAACGCCAAATAGGTAGTGATTACTTACTACAATATTCAATCACCAAAATAACACAAAAGTTAGAAGAGTTTCTTCAATGCGGATCCATTTGAATTTTGAACGCATTGCAGAAGCAAACATACATGCACTGAGTCAATCCAACCAAAATTCCGCGTCAATGTTGTGGAATATTTCAGCCTCTTTAAACCAAAGGCTCCCCACATCACACATTTGAAAAAAGTTGACAATCATATATATTGATCATTTCGATCTTATATATATATATATATATATATATATATATATATATATATATATATATAGCACTAGCATAGCTTCATTCAAGTTATGTGCAGGTTTTTTAAAAAAAAAAAAATTAAGCAAAAATAATTTAGATAAACACATTAAAAAATATAATAATGTTTATTTTATTAAACTAAGTATTTTTTTTAAAAAATAAGAATTTATATATGTCTTAAACCTTGAAAGTGCTTTTGTGAGTATTAAGATTATATTTCAGTAAGATATTTTAATTAGTTTTTAATTTTTTTATCAGTTAAAAAGTTTATTTAGTTATTCGATAAACAAATTTTTTTAGTAATTTATTAATAATTTCTAGTAATTTTTAAAATATTACTTGAAATAACATTTTTTAAAATACTAATTTTTAGTTTTTTTATATTTTCTTTTATTTTTATTGTCAATATATTTATTCAGTTTTCTTATTATATTTTTTAAATAAATTATGATTTTATTGTTTTTGATCATTTTATATTTTCCAATCACTTCAATGGCTAATTTTATCAAATATTTTTAATTTAATAAATTAATTTTTTACTTCTAACTACCAACTAACTTTTTAACTTTTAATCATTTTTTTACTAATTTTAGCCAACATGACCTAACTATTAGGTCAGTCAAAAAAAGACTATTAAGTAACATCCTCAATTCTTCAATACTTGCATCACCAAAGAAGAATAACACCACCACAAGAGAATATATTCTACACACAACTCAATGCTTGACTTCAACAATTTTCAATTCATATTTATTATATTATTTCTTTCAAAGAATAATATATGCTTCTTATTTTTTTAAGTTTAAATTAATTCTCATATGACTTAAATATTCATATTCTATTTTATAAAATAATTATTTTTAGTCTAACATATAAAACTAAATAGATTTTAAAAAAACTGTACAGTAAACAAATATTCATTAATGTTATCTTATATTTTTTTTAAAAGGTTTCTTTATGTTCTCAAGTTAAACTATAGTTTATGCCAATTTTTAATCAGCAAAATAACTTAATTGGAAAAATGTACGCTGCACCTCAATCCTTACAACTAGTTAAAAAATACTTATTTACAATGATTTCAAATAGCAAATACTACATCAGAAGTTTCCTCATTTAATCCAAAAGTTGAACAAGAAAATTCATGGAATTTACCTAACTTTCATCAATTCCAACAAATTTTCGTCATCGAGAACATTATCCTAAGGGGACTTTTTTTTTTTTTTGAACCAGTAAGGGAACATTTAATATAGGGGAAAATGTTTGTAAAATATCTGAAGGTTAGAAAATTAAATTCTTATACTCTGTATTTTGTTTGCAATCAAAGAAAATTCCGACAAACATTGATCCTCAAGAATGTTTTGATTAAGAGGGGATAAAGGATAAACTCCATTAAAATATTAGGAATAAAAAAATATAATGTAATTAAATATTTTTATATTTATTTTAAGAATTAGTATGTCAAAATTATGAATAATTAAATGATCTAAAGCTTGAGTGTCTGACTTTTTAATTAAAAAATTCGATGTGATTATTTCAGTACCTAATAATTATGATGGTACAAATTATACTTCGATCGTAAGTATTGATAAGTTGTCTTATTTTAGTATACCTAATAATTATGATGTTACAAATTATATTTCGATGGTAGGTATTAATAATAACTCAAAGAATAATAGAATATACGTAGTGCGTCAGTTGTTAAAAAGAAGATAAAAATATTGAAGCTTTGAACTTCTAAAAAAAATATATAAAAAAGCGAAAAATAGAAGGAACAAAAGTAAGACGATAATAAATAGAAAAGTATATTGTTTGAACTTTGAATGATTTTTGTTTGTTTGTTTGAATGATTAAAAGAATGAATAAAAAATATAAAAAAAGTTATATAAAAATCATCCAAAAACGTATAACTAAAAGTTATATAAATATGCCATAAGAAAACTTGGTACTTGGTAGCAATTTTACGTGTCCATCTCTTCTATTTTTTTGCACTTCTTGTGCAATTTAATATTATTTGTTATTGCTGATAAAAAAAAGTAAAATAAAATATAAAAAAAAAACGCACAAGTGTGTATTGACGCACCGCGTAGTCCGTTGTTGATTAAATTCGATGCACAACGCCGTACGTTTTAGTGCCTGTGACATACGTTTGCCCTTGTCATTTGTCTTCTCAGAACCTTCAACAGCTACAGCATTCAATTTTAGCAAAATTATTTTTGGACAATAAAAAAATCTATTTAACGCCTAAAAGAGAGAAATAAAAAGTATAATTATGATAAATGATATAGTTATCGTTGGTAAAATTACTTTTGTCTTAAACATAATTTTGAATAAAGAGAAAAAATTATAAATGAAAAAAAATATGATGGAAAATGAAGAAAAAATTGAAGAAATTTAAATAGAAGAAAAAAAAAAGATGTATTTTAATATTTTCTATATTTTTCTGCTGCTTAATCTACATACAGCATTCTTTTCCTTCTTCCTTTTATACTCACTAAAATTTAGTAGGCCCACATTACGCTCAATGGGCCAATGAATCCTTTTTCAAAAGCTGTCATTTCCTTGAAATTGATACATAATTCAATAAATAAATATGTATTTTCTCCATTTCAGACCGCAAGTAGTTTAATTTCTTAACATGAAAACTCAGTTCTGATATAATATCTTCAAGTACATGCAAAAAAGAAAAGTGGCAATCATATTAAGGCGGGACCGAAACATGACTCGTGTGACGCACTTGGCGTTATTTTTCTTCAAAAAGTTATAGAGAATACAATGGGGATATGCATATTTATATTACATGACTAGCAATTTCAGCTGGATTCTTCATCATTCAGCATAGACAGATCACCGACAAGTAGTTGTAAAATAAAAAATATAGGCATAGATAAGTATGTGATTTTTTTTAGCATGTCATTAGTATAAAATATTTATTAATTTTATTGATAATTCATTTTCATTAAGGAATCTAACTAATTAAATTTAATGAAATTCTTCTTTTTTAATTATATTTTTTTTGTCCATAAAATTCGAGTCTGAAAACTTATTTAAAAAAATCAAATCGAATCAAGTATCATTCAGTCTAACAACTTATTAGAAGTGCTTATTTTAACAACTTAACATATGCCTATAAAAAAAGATATGCTGATATTAGTGAAAGAGAATTTGAATTCGACTTTTACAAAACACATATTTAAAGAATCGAAGTCTTTCAAGTCCTACAGGAAAAGGCAAAAGACCTTAATTAGGCAGTTAAGGGAAGAAAAAGAAAGTAAAAAAACAAATAGACGGATAGGGCTCGCCCCTTTGGATACGCGGTCACGCAAACTTAGCTAGCAACTAGCAAGTACCAACCCAGTACAAATTAAGAAAATTTTGGTCCCTCGACTTGATATATTTACTCCTGTTCTGTTCCCACTATTAATTCTTCAATTCTTAATGCAAAGGAAAAACAAGGCTAGTTTTGCCACTTTATCCATGTAATTCCGAAGATCAAGTCATAGTCGTAGCTACGTACATGCACCTTCCTCACACATTCGAGAATCTTATATGTATAAATTTAAAAGTGAAGTGCCTTCAAAATTCTCATAACTCATTACATAGAAACTAGCTACGGCACTGGCACTTCTCCAATCTTAACAACTTTCGTGTAGTGCACTGTTTTGCTATAGTAACCCATTAATTAAACCGACCTACGTAGTAGCCATGAAGAGAGGCAGAGAAGAGGGTGAGTTAGACATGGCTAATTGCTTGATGCTATTGACAAAAGTTGGAGAGAGTGAAACCAATTACCCAATATCAAAGGGTAGAGATATTGGTGATTTCAAGTGCAAGACTTGTAATAGAAGGTTCTCTTCTTTTCAAGCCCTTGGTGGCCATAGAGCAAGTCACAAAAAACCAAAGCTCATGGTCACAGATCTTTCGTGCCATCAAGAGTTACCGAACCCAACCATGAAACAACCTAGGATGCACCCGTGTCCGATTTGTGGGCTTGAGTTTGCCATTGGACAAGCCTTGGGAGGGCACATGAGAAAGCATAGAACTGCTATTAATGATGGCTTGTTGTGTGGTAAACCTTCTTCTTCGTTGTCCATCTTGAAGAAATCATTGAAAGATGGTGATCGAAGGTTGAATTTGCGCTTGGACTTGAACTTGACGCCATTGGAGGAGGATGATCTTAAGCTCAACCTAAGGACGCCCGTGCTCAATTGTTTCATTTGATTGGAAATTAATTTTGTACTAAACCAGATTCTTTTTTTCTTATATATATATATATATATATATATATATATATATATATATATATAGTTTATGTGTATCTTTCGTAATTTATTATTATACGTACGCACTTATAGGTAGTTCATTTTGTAGTCATATTGTGTTCATAATATGAAACTTCTTAGTTCTTATCCAGTTTTGCTGACTGACTGGCCGGCTACCGCATATAATACTTATTTTCTGGAAAATGTTTTTTTGTTAAACTCAATCTTAATCCATTTTGGGATAACATTGAATTAGCCTAAAATTATAAGTGTACGTTGATCGAGTTCATACATATCAATCACTTGAAACTCTGGTTTTACATAAAAAATTATTTTCGTACTTTATTCAAAAAGAAAGTTGCACCTTATTATTTAAAAAGAGTCCTTGTTGTGCTAATACAAGAACAATTTATTTATGTATTTTTTTATATAAACAATGAGGATTTGAAGAAAAAATATCTCCAACAACTAATTATGATTTTACATCTAATTAAATTGTAGAAATATAAACATCTCTTTTATGAATTATAAGAAATCAATACGAGAAATATGAACCTTGACATACACTTGCTAAAAATGAATCAAACACCGGCAAAAATAAATTTGTCTTGTTACACCAAAGCAAAATATTATTGCCTATGAGCCTTAACATACATTTGCTACAATGAATCACTTACCAGCAAAAATAAATTTGTCTAGTTACACCAAAGCAAAATATTATTGCCTATGAAAGGCCTTAAGTTCCATGTAAGAAATCTAAATTACATTAGACCCCTATAAATATTTTCATTGTCATTTGTAGCATATACATCATCATTTTGATGAAATTCTTTTTTATTGACTCGAATGTTGAAATATCTTTTTGCATATACCCATTCATTTTCATGGTGTCTCAATGTATTATAAGGATCAACTGAATTCATAAGATTTAACCTCAACTTACTTGAAACATATAGACAACATCTATCAGAATTTAATCCCGTCAATAGTTCACCTTGGACAAATAAACTTTTTAAATTTTTTTTTTTAAAAAAGTTATTCTATATGTATATTTTTGTTTGAGTAATGCTATTATAACAAAATATAGGAAGAGAAGAAAAAGGTTGAAATAAGTTAAATGATGTGATGGAGGAGTAAAAAGAAAAAATATTGTAAGTGTTGTAAAAACTGTTAACATACATTATAATCCCTAAAAATGAAGTGTCATCAATACTTTAAATAATTGTAAAAGAAATTTTAAAATCATTATTTTAGTTCTTAAATGTGTGATATCACATGTAACTGTCAAAATGATAGATGATGTGCAGCATTAGACATTGGCTAATAGAGTTAGTGAATGACTAATGTTAATAAGAACTAACTTGACTAATAAAATTTAATTTTAGGTATTTATTTGACTTCTTTTTTTAATTTCATAGACTGCTGTGACAACATCTCATAATTTCAAAGACCAAAATAAAGGTTTTCGCCATCCAATCCAAACATATGCTCATGTATATTTGAACGTGTGTTACTCAATATAGCACAAAGAAAAGCAAATTAGAACGGATTGATAAATAACTTGATTAATCTCTTCATTTAAGAAAGATGTATCATAAAAATTAGAAAGAGATGATATACATTATAGGCAGTTCAAATATATTAAATGAATTGTCTAAATTGAGAGCGCAATTGAAATAAATTTATTTTAATAACATTTACCATGAATGATTGTTTGATTTTCATAAATTTAATTTTTTACATGTCATTTTTAGTTTAAGTATTTATATATAATAATATAAATGTAAATAAGTTCTATAAAGATTCTTTTAAGTATTCTCTTAATGAGATATTGTGTGTAAAATTATATGTCCATTTCTGTCTTTATAAATGTTCACAAATATTAATTAAATTTTACCTATTTAACACCTACAATTAAAGAGAAAGCTAAATACAAAAATTACATGTGGCTAACTCATAAAAATTCAACATAAGAAGATATATTCCCTCCCCTTAATATACATATGTCATGGTCAAACTGTTCTCTTCAACTCGGGCAGCTTGCATCACACGTCTGTCTTATTTTTTTCTTCACGATTCATTCATTTTATGTCAAATATATCAATGTAGTAGGTTGAGCAAAAAAAATATCAATGTACTAGGACAAGGTGCATAATTTGTTTTTTTTTGTGTGTGTGAAAAATTAGTTGTTTTTTTTTGTGAAAGGTGCATAATTAGTTTAATACAATCATAATTAGTTTAATTGGCCTCCTCATTCACGCTATATAGTTTATACTACTATAGAAAGGAGTATTCCAACTTAATTGCATTTTGGTTATCTACAAGCTTATTAACTGTACTTTTTAATATATAAAACCATCATTAAAAATATAATGCCCAATTGTTTTCTTTATTGGATAATACCCAAGTGTTTTGTAAACATAAATTAGCTAGAATTAAGGTATAACAACATTTATAACCAACCAAATAGTCTTTATTTGTTAGTAAAAAAGTTGATTCTGTTATACATTAGAAAAAAAAAACCTTTGATTGTTATAAGAAATCATTATAAACTAATTAAAATTTCTCGATTGGACTATCTTACTATAAAAAAAAATGTTATACTAATAATAGCATATTCCTGTATTAAAGAGAAAAAAAATTATGAAACATATAGCAAATATGACAACTTATTTATTTATAGTTAATAGAACATTTAAAATGTTTTCACTATTTAGATACAAAATATAAAGAATATTCTAAAATTTATTAGTTTTCTCTAGAAATTTCTCATTTGATTACAAAAATGTCAGTTATCACATGATTGATAAACATTATTAAAATGAAAGAAAAAAAATGCATGGAGCTCTCGTGTAACAAAATTATAATGACCTCCCTTCTAGTTTTCATAAATAAGTTCAGTATAATTGTACCTATATGAAATATAAAATGTTGTTCAAAGTAGATATATGTATAATGTATCTAAAATATAAAAGAGCAAGAAAATATTTGCTTAGCAATATTTAACATGAAATAACTAGTGTAATTTTTTAAACTAAGAATGGGGTCTATAATTTTATTACGTTTTAAAGAATATCAATGCAATTAACCATTCAAAATATCAACCATCAATGGATTTAACACAACCATATCTAGCTTTGAATTAATATATAACTTAATCTACGAAAGAAACTATTAAAGAATGACAGCGAAAATGCAAAGCACGAATCATCATCAATTTATCATCATGCATGTATTTTCCTCCTTCCTTCTTGTTCTTGAACAATAATGTTGCCTCCTCAACCACAGCAAGCTGACTTTTGTGCAACTTCCCCAGCCGTCGCCTGATCTTGTTGGTTGTTGATTTTAATTCCTGTTGGCTGCAATGAAAATATGGCGAGACATTCAACACGATGGAGAGAGAAAAGGTTATTAATACAAATAAACTTGTCCTTGAATTCAAGAAAGATGAAATTCAAATACCTCTGCCTTAGAGTCAGTGTCAGCAAGCCTTTGTTTTATATCTCTTGCAATAGAGAAGAAAACTTCCTCCACATTTAGATCTGTCTTTGCACTCTGCAATATAAATTTTTTCAGTTTGCAATGATAAAAAAAAAATTAAGTTTCCATATTTTCACGTAAGCATCACTTACTGTTTCAAAGAATTTGATGCCATACTCATCGGCCAGTGCTTGGCCCTTGGAGGTAGGCACAACCTAGAAAGAAAAGCAAAAGCATATATAAATCCAAAAATCTCAAATTTGACAAACATTTGACAAAGAAACGATCCCGAATGTTACTAATTCAATTAATGGCATCAAATCAGAAATCAATCCCTTTAACCACATTGCTCTCTATCTCAAACAAAAATGTTTTATTTGCTAATGGTCTAAAACATGGTTCCTCTAACATCATTAAGCATGTTTGTTTAAAATTTTGGATTTGCAAAGAGATGTTATGAGGAGAAAAAACCAGTTTCAACTAAAAGTGGTTTCAAAAGCACATGATTAAGTGTGCAAACGTGAATTGGTGGGTTGTATTGAATGTTAAGGGCATGTTTGCTTTCCCGTTTCACTATGTGGGCACACTTTACAAAACTTAGTTTTGTGAGAAACTACAAATTCCAACTTGTCCGTTTGTAGGTTTTAAATGGAAAAACAAACACGCTGCATTATGGTGCAACCAAGACTAAATCTTGCATAATAGTAAGAAGAAAGTATATTTGATGACAATAATGGGTCATTTCCTGAGCTCCATTAATTTAGATCTGCACAGAATAGGTGCATCGAAGTTCCTAGATACCTCTCATAGAAAGGTCCCAGATGTTTGCATACCCGTTTGCTTTCATCCATGTCAGCTTTGTTCCCCACCAGTATTTTGTTAACATTGTCTGAAGCATGCTGCTCAATGTTACGAATCCAATTCCTGATATCTGAAATTGGCATAAGCTGGATGAATATTCCAAATGAGAAAGCCTTTGAAGAGAAAAACACATATCTCAAATTACTAAACCAAAGCAACAAATAGTTACTGTTAAATGAAGATTCGTCTGTAACGTCATAGACTAGCAATATGCCCATAGCACCACGATAGTAAGCTGAAAAAAAGGGAATTCAGTAAAGGCTTGGCACAAAATAAATTGCTCGATAGATACTCAAATTTGGCATAAAGCTTGGAAATCAAAGAAGAATAAAAGAACTCTACACTTACAGCAATGAAATAGTACCCATTCAAATGGGTATGGAATTTAACTCATGACACATCAAACAGAGAAACAAGAGGTACCACTAGGGAAAGTTCATTTTATATAATTCAAGAAGAAACTCACTAGTGATCATCACATTAATCACTGATCAATTTTGAATTAAAAAAATCAACAAGGGAGACGTTCCCAAAAACTATTTTGCTTATAAATTTAATATGGTTGGCAATTGAGACAATAGTAACCCAAACAGAAAGTGAAGACTACTTATTTTAGGCTTAGGCATGGGATAAATCCACCTATGGTTTCATATCCGGTCCCAAGCTCAGGTAAAGAAGAAGAGTGTTGTTAAGGCATCTGCAACTAACATAGAACTTACCAGTTGTAATTGTTCGGAACCGTTCCTGACCGGCAGTATCCCAAATTTGGAGCTTGATCCGTTTTCCATCCTGCTCAATGGTTCTTATCTTAAAATCAATGCTGCGCCGGGAGGGTAGACCTTGTGATGTTAAGGAAACTTCTGGCACACAAGATTCTACAATTAACTGCTTAAATTGTGAAAACTCACCCTATGGTTGTGATGAAACTCGTTGTGAAAGAACCATCAGAGAATCGTAGAAGAAGGCAACTCTTTCCAACACCTGCAACCAAGAATAACAAAAAAAGGTCTGTGAAAATTAAGGAATTTGCATACCAATGTACATCTCTTGCAGTTTCTATGGCCACATTGCCACAGTATTTTTTAATTTCTTTATATATGTTACTATAATACTTTTATTGTATTCCTTGATCCTCTAAAAAGAAAATAAAAAGAGGATGGAAGAATCTATATCTATGACATATATACTGTAGTAAATAATAAAGGCACGGGAAAAGAGTTCATGTGAAACGCCAAGCTAAGGTCATATTTCTTCTTCCCTATGGAGTAAACAGATTAAAAGTACGCAAGAAATCAAAGCTAAAAAGCAACTTCCGTTGCCATGTTTTGGTTCTTTTTATTTTCCGACTAAATAATCACTCAAAAAAAAAAAAAAAAACTCTCTAAAGAAGCTGCAAAATAAAAAGAGGTCATTAATTTAGTACAAGTTGCAATAAAACATATCATTGTCAAGGTAGAGAGGGGCCTAACTATATACGATGGAGAAGTTATCCAATATATTCAGATTTCAGACTATGATCAAACGGAATTGGGAAAAGTTCGGTGGACACCAAACTCTGAAAAGTATAGATATGATAAATAATATTATCTCTGAGAGAGAGAGAGAGAGAGAGAGAGAGAGAGAAATAACATGGACGGAGTGCTTTTTATATAGATATGTCTGTATAACATCACTTAACAGAATCTCGTAATTGTATCACGGTAATAGAAACAATTATTCAAAACAAGCTAGATCATGAAAAGATTCAAACTCTAAGATTAAATATACTTGCGTCAAAATCCAAAATCAACAATTCGAGACAAAAAGCATGTCATTTTTGTTTGCAATGTGTTGTGTTTTCATAACCTATAGGAACAATCGACGAAATTATGAGGAGTGACTTACCACTATCGCCAATCAAGAGAAGTTTTATGAGATAATCGTAATCCGAACGAGCTCTTGCCGGTGGAGCAGCCATCAACTTTCAATCAATTTCTCGTGATTTCAACACTGACGAAATCTATTCCTATCTGCATACGATCCAAAAATAATGGGATTTATTTTCGAGTTAATTCGCACACGCAAAAAATGGAATGCAAGAGAGAGAGAGAGAGAGAGAGAGAGAGAAGAACCAGATTCGAAATGGAAAGTAAAATGGGAGAGAGAGAGGAGATCTCCAAGGTTCAACTGAAGGACCGCCGGAGATTTTTAGAGAGAGAGAGAGAGAGAGAGAGAGAGAAACGGTGTCTAATTTTGCTGTTTTTATTTTATATTTTATAATAATAATAATAATAATAAAGTAAAAAGTCTCGGGAATTTTATATAACTTGGAGGTTTTTTTACAACCTTCAACGAGGGAGCTTTCCCCGACTATAGAGGCACCCAATTTGTTGTAAGGCTGTTCCAGATTCAGATTCATTCAGTGTAAAATTATCATTTTTTATATATTGTAGGCACCAAATATTTTCTGTAAGAGAGTCTAATTTAACTTAGTTTGTTAAAAAAAATGTTTACATTGTTATAAATCTTTCTATTTATTTTTTACTTTAAATATAATAGTCATAAATTATAAATTAACATCATTTAATTACAAATTATGATTAATATGATTTTCAAAAATAACTATAATTATTTTATAGCATCATTTAATCATAATTTATCAATTATATTTTTTTTTACTAAAAGTATACCATAGGTTATGCAATTTATACCTAGTAATTAATGAATTTATTCAACATATATAAAGCTAATGAATAAGTAAATATAAGTAAATTTTATAATAAAAAATATAAGTGAATATTTTGATTTTCCTTTTTGGGTGTCAAAGTTCACAATTAGGTAAGGAAAGTTTTGATAGGGGAGAGATTTTTAGCTTCATAGAATCTTAGATTGAGAATTCTGATTTCCCATGTTTAGTATTCATTTTTTAAAAATCTCACAAGGAAATTTTTTCATGGAAAGAGGTGAAAATTTTATTTTACTACAATAAATAAAAACATTATGCTACTCTTGTTAAATTATTAAAGTAACAGGTAAACTATAACATCATTTTAAATTAATAATTATAAATTTAATTGAAGTCATAGACAATATGGATATTTTTGTTTATTGGATAATAATATGAATAAAATTTTAATCATGTAATATAACAATGATTGAAACATATATCACGAATAAATAAGAAATTATTAGTCACAATTATGGATTAATAACTTAATGATGATATCCTTTCAAAAAAAATTAATGATAATAGTTGTTGAAAAAAAATTAATGATAATCTTTAAAAAATAAAGTTTACTTCTTTAAATTCATTGACATTATTAAATATATTAATTAAAAAATAATGATAATAATCCAAATAGAAATTAGTGTTCTTTATCCTAAAATTATAAATACATATTTTACACGTGAGATAAGAAATAGGAATATTCATAAACATTATTTATTCGTACATGACACGGATGACACGCTAGTATTTAACAATCCTCATTGATTATATCACAAAACAAACAAAAAGAACAGAAAAAGGTATTCATAAAAATAAAAATAAAAACAGAAAAAGGAATAAAAGCCATGTGAATAAAGCAAAGTGTTTTAAAGGAAGACTCACATTTCCTTATGCGCGCTTACACATAGTTAAACTAAAATCTAAATAACCATGACAAATGAAAACAATTACGAGATGAAACTAACAGCTTCCCTTCACACAAACAAAAACAGTGAAAGAGATTCAAACATTTCATTATAAAGGTCAGTAACATGACTTAACAACAGGAGCAAGAGATTCAAACATTCCATCATCCAGGTCAATAGCATGAACTAAAAGACAAGAGAAATCATTCATGAAACAAAACAAGACACAATCAAAAGTACCAAAATTTAGAAGACATCTAATAGAACATCGTATGAGTAAGGGTCTATTTTGATAAACAATATTAATAAGCTATAACATCAAAAGCTCTAGTTAGATTAATTAATAAGTTGTTTGGATGATACACATTTAAGTACTTCTCTATAAGAACTTATAAGAGAAATAGTATTTGAATAATTTACAAAAAATACTTTATATTATTAATATTACTCAAATGGTCATAAAATTAAATTAAATGTTTAAATTAAATACAATTAAAAATAATAATATTTTTTCTCGTGTTAATTAAACTATTTTTATTTTAACTTTTTTATTTATTTCTTTATATATTTTCTTTAAGTTTTTTTTAAAAATATTATAAATAAAATTTAAAAGGTCCAATTAGATTCCATAATTTTTAAAAATAGTTCAATTATGTTCTTTACTCTTAAATGGTTCAATTTTAAGGTTTTCTAAGTCAATAACTTGCAAAATAAAAATATCAATTTTACATTATTTTTATCAATCTAATCACTCGCCTTAATAATAATTTGATCATTATCATCTATGCAATTATAATTTATAACAAAATATGAGCATGTCATCCAATATAAGTTATTCAAATCTATCCATCTCATGAACATGTAACCTTGTCTTCTCATAAAAATAATATATATATATATATATATATATTAAATACGTGCTGAAAAACCTTTTTATTCTTAGGATTATAAATTGGGCCTAATCTTAATATAAATATAAGTTAATGATCCTAATTCAATTCTAAAATTAAAACAAAATAAAATAAAAGGTAAAACTATTCTAAAAATATCCTAATTGGTTCAATCACTATATATCCCATTATATTTACTACTGTAAGTGATAATATTATTGTTATTTCATCACATACACAACTAGAATAACTAGACACCAATTATGACACCAGTTGAGTCTTGCAGAATATATAACATGAATAAAGACACATGCAGCAGATTCATGTGCATAAAGAGCAATGCCAAATCATTTGGTAGTAATCTGTCTGTCTTAAGTTTCATGTTCAGCTACCTCCATCAATCGGAAAGTGGAGATGTCACAGAGAATCGGGAGAAAGCTCTTCGTCCACAGTTAGGGTTCTTCTCTCCTCCCTCTCTTCAATAAATTCGAGCCCAACACCTCCCTCACCATTGCTTCATTTCATTTTTCAGGATTATCCTTTTACACTACACAGGAGCAGCTGAAGAAGTTGTTCTCTCCATTCGGACTAGTTACCCAAGGTGTGTTTCTGTTTGGCTTGTGCTTTCTCTCTTTTCTCAAATGCCCCTTTCTGACTCTGCCCTTAACATTCAGCTGATCTAGCGTTGGATCCTATAACCAAAAGGCCCAAAGGGTTCGGGTTTGTCTCCTTCAAATCTGAAATTGAAGCGGAAAAGGCTTTGAAAGCCATGAATGGCAGGGTATTTTTCTCTTATCTCTATCCACTTTAATAAACAAAAATGTACTAGGCACCGTATATTGATATGCCTGGATTAACTACAATGCTGTTGAAAGTGACTATGCACTGAAGGTGTTTGTTGAAATGACCGATTGATTGGTGATTAACTACAATGCTGTTGAAAGTGACTATGCCTTTTGGTTGCACTTATGATTATGGTAGACTTGATGATTTTTTTTAAAACAAAGTTAATTACTCTAGCTACTTGATTTGTTTCGCAAACTACTTTTGTTCCATGTTAGGACTTCCATTGAGTATCCTTGTTCGATGGAAAGTTGATTAATGGCTACTTTGGAAGCTGCCTGCTTGAAACATGAGGAAGACATGTAACATTGTCCTCAACTTAATAATCTGCCTCAAGTGGTGGTAGCTAGATTGAAGCCATAAAGATGGAAAATGGATGTAGTTATATCTTCCTTTAGAGAATAAATATAATGTATTTCAACGCGTGGTAAATTTATTGGGTTTAGGCATGTGTACCCATGCCGAAAATTATAAACTAAATGCGGAATATATTCACTGCATATCAATGTTTTTGTGATCAACAATCTGACCATTATTTTATTTTATTTTATTATGAGATAAAGCTCTATAATTATAATGCTCGATTGCTGTTGTGAGTTTCTCATGAAACACCATTATTTTTTTTAGTTATGTACTTAGGGTTTGTTTAGATAAGTTTATCTAAAAGCACTTTCGGATATGGAAATAGAAAGTAAAAAATAAAATGAGCTTTTTCATAATCTAAAATTAACTTATTTGTAAGTTAAAAAACATCTTTTAGAGAATCTATATGTGAAAGCTTCTACAAATTAGTTGTTTAAGCTAATTTTAGCTTATGAAAAAATTCATTTTATTTTATTTTCTTTTTATTTTTTTTCTAGAAATGCTTCTAAAAAAATTTATCCAAACAAACCATTGTATTTTTCTTACCTTGCATTGATCAAAATACTAGAGTAATGATATATAGACACCTCTATGACTCTATATATTATACACTCTATTAACACCTATTATTTCTCTTTGTTTCTCTTTTTTTCTATCAAATCATACTTCTCTTTTTCCCTATCTAAGTGTTAACTAGTATTTGGTGTCCAACAATCTTTTTCCATACTTATGTCTGTGTACCATCATAGTCAAAATCCTGTCTTGTAACCCTCTACTATTATGATATGTATTGTGTAAAAGGTTATGTTGTGTCTCCCGTCTTGTCCTCTTGTTGGAAATGTCCTGTGCATGCCAAATTATTTCCCTAATTCATATGGAAAGTAATTATAGCCGAATGTTCATATTTTACATTGCATGGCTTACCGTAGTTAGATAATTAATGATCATGTTTGCACTTACACACATCAAGATTGTACCATTTTTGTTATGTGGCCTGTATGAATGATGAAAAATTCAAGAAAAGGCTGGGACATGGAAATTCTTAGCCAAGCAAGCATCTAGCGTGGAAACAGAATCAGTAGTCTTGCTATATCTTTGATATTGTCTAATTTGTCTAGCTTTCTCGTACAGAATCAGTAGTCTTGCTATATCTTTGATATTATCTAAGTTGTCTAGCTTTCTCGTACAGAATCAGTAGTCTTGCTATATCCTTGATATGCATCTTTGATATCCTCTTAGTCGTGTAGCTCTCTCGTTGTTATCACTGTACCCACTAAATACTAATAAAAGGAATCCTAGGCATACACATAGCACCTGTATGTTCTATCGAATTGATTTTTGATTTAAGTTCAATACATTATTCTTGTTTCCTGCATTGTGCAGATTTTTAGTGGAAGGCTGATTTTGGTTGAACTTGCAAATGAGAAATGACCTGGAGGAGACAATGCCTTGTATACAGTGAATACATTCATCAGATGTAGAGTAAAACTTGATCAATCAGAGTAATAACCCAGCTATGCAATATTTTTTTATGCTCAAGGCTCCTGGGTTCGTATTCAATCTTCTAACAAGAGGCATTACATTGTGAGAATACAGTATCCAATTGAGACAGTGGTGCAAAAGATTTTCACGACTGGATTCTGTGTTGCTTTAGCATTTGATAATTTTAGTTATTGTCTAAAAACAAATTATCACGTTATATCCAATGGAGAGAGAGTCTATGATTATATCCAATTGAGACAGTCTATGATGCGAAAGCAAACTTCTTTATTAGATTTATTAATTAAAAATATGTATGGATGAGATTCATTTACCATTTTTTTGTTTTGTTTATTTTTTGTTTGTTTTTTCTTTCTTCTTTCCCATTATATCATTTCTCGTTTTTTTTCCCTTCATCTCTTCCCTTTATCAAATTAAAACCGTCATGAATCATCACGTTAACACCGATTCTCTTCTCGGGCACCACGAGACTCGTGAAGGGTGTTTCTTCGCACCAGAACTTCATCGTACTTATTATGCGCGTGGTGGATAACGTCGAAAAAGAGCTGCACTCAGTGTTGCTTATACGTTGTCGCTGTTTCATGTGTTTGGCTGCCATGGGAGAGACGCAAGGGTTCGATTTCGAAGGGATGTTGAAGGTCGTGGAGAGCATGTACATGTCAGTCTCATCGCCGCTCATGGTAGCGCTCGCCAAGTCGGAGTTGCTGAAGAAATACTATCTCAAGTCGCTCTGGTTTTTGGGTACAGTGACGCGTTGTTGGGCAAGGAAGTCCACCACAGCGGAGGTCGCATTGTCTGATTATTCATGTTAAACAAAAATGTATTGAGACTTTTAATTCGTTTGATTTGAAAAGAAAAAAATGATTTTGAATGTTGCTTCTTGTGCTTGCAAATTTATGGCTTGGTTCTCTAAAAATCAGACTAAATTTTGATTCTTTAAACCATACTGTATATCTTCTTTACAACATAGAAAAACAAGAGAAGGGGAAGATGAAAAGCTGAAGAAAAAGGAAAAGAAGGAGAAAAGGGTATAACAGAAAAGAAGAAAAAGTTAAAAAAAAAAAAAAAAAAACTTACGTACTTTGCGTAAAATGTTTGCTTATGCACAGTAGACACCGTCGGCAAACAAATCCATAAACCAGAAGAGAGAGAGAGAGAGAGAGAGAGAGAGAGAGAGAGAGGAACCACTTGCTTCCCGTTGCGTTGACACCTTGGAAGATTTTACCAAGTGAATGAAAATTTTAGTTTCAGTGTGCGTTTGTAATTTTGTATAAGCATTGAGAAAATTCATCTTGAACATATTTGATTTTGCAAATTGATTCTTGATTAAAATGATTTATGATTAGATTTTTTATTATAAAAAAAATTAAGATATACAGTAAAAAAAAAAATCATTCAATGCCAAAGTTACTCACCTTAATTTCAAGTCGATCAATTCTAAATCCAAAATAAATTCCAAATCTTTCTCGGACAATTTAACATGAAACGAATCTTATGAAAATTTACCTAATTTTAATTATAGATTCAAAATCAGTTACCCATTATAAATCCAAACACACTCCCAATAAAAACAAAACATGTTTGAACAAATGAAATTTATTAAAAGGATCGATGAAGTTAGAAAAATAAAAATCATTTCATTTCCCAGCAACTTAGACATGCACCATAAGAAAAAGCACCATAGGAAGAAATTCTGACCCCCCAAAAAAAAATAAAGAAGTTTTCATTAATGTAGCAAACTCCTACATGCGGGATGATAAGAATTACAGTGTTTCCAATAAGACAATTTTTTTCATTTATATAAAAAGCATCTAAAAAAAACACTGATTTACATATTCAAATAAAATAAAATAAAAACATTTAAGCTTTCTTAGGAGATTTAGTAGCCTTGGATGGGGATTTAGGCTCCTTGGAAGCCCTCTCAGTCTTCTTAGGCAGCAAAACAGGGTTGATGTTTGGAAGCACACCACCATGTGCAATTGTCACTCCAGCAAGCAATTTCCCCAACTCCTCATCGTTCCTCACTGCCAAAAGGACGTGTCTTGGAATAATCCTGTTCTTCTTGTTGTCACGTGCGGCATTCCCAGCCAACTCAAGCACCTTCACAATCCATATCCACATTTCAATTTCACAACACAAAATTAACCACAATAAATCAACATTAAGTGTTGCAAATTAATTATTGTGATGTAATGTTGTATTACCTCAGCAGCTAGGTATTCGAGAACTGCAGCCAAGTATACGGGAGCACCGGTACCGACACGTTGAGCGTACCTTCCTTTCTTCAAATAACGTCCAATTCTTCCGACGGGGAATTGGAGACCGGCTTTGACGGACCTTGAAACCGGCTTCTTCTTTGGGCCGCCGCCCTTTCTACCTCCGGCGCCCTTCTTGATCTTTCCGCCAGCGTCCATTTCGGAACCCTAGAATTTAGGTGTGGATTGTGAAAAGAGGAATAATCACAGGTGTGAAAGTGATGGGAAGACGCGTTGGCCCGGTTCTATGTTATAAAGCTTTGGAATTTGGACACCTTCACGAGGATCCAGCGCGGAAAAACGTGGACGCTTGGATTTGATCTTATCCACGGCTCACGATTGTTTGCTTGGCAATCCGTGTCCTTCGGCACCAGCCAATAGGATGCAACTATAGGGCACACACTTTTCTTTCAATTTTAAAATGGGCTGAGATGTGTGGATAGCAACAACTAAAACTAACACATGCAATGAACATGTTTTATTAATTGAAAGAAGATAAAATAATAAATAATATATTTAATAACCAGTGTCTAAAAGTAAATTTTATTCATTAAATAATGTGTAAAATAAATATATGCATTAATATTTACTTACCATAAACATCTTATTACACTTTGAATTAATAAGATGCTCATCCTGTCTTTAATGACAAAAAAATATGAATTCATTGTATCCTAAAATATTAATTTCAATCAGGAAAAAATTAACATATAAATCACAGTGTTTTAAAGGACTCCTTCCATTCTCATCTATTTTTTATTTATATAAAATAATTTATAACTATAATTATTTTATTACAAAGCAAATCCTATTTATATTTATCCACTGCTAATTCTAAGAATATTTTTAATGTTAAATCTTGAGCAAGTATATTGAATTCAAGATTTGATCTTCATTAGATTTCTCAATACAAAAGGTAAAAAGATCTTCAACATGAAAAATGAGTTCTTGTAAAATAAATATGAATATCTGCACATT
>PYAF01004126.1:2720135-2735776 GCA_007407185.1 Glycine tomentella | reverse complement strand
GATTTAGGCTCCTTGGAAGCCCTCTCAGTCTTCTTAGGCAACAAAACAGGGTTGATGTTTGGAAGCACACCACCATGTGCAATTGTCACTCCAGCAAGCAATTTCCCCAACTCCTCATCGTTCCTCACTGCCAAAAGGACGTGTCTTGGAATAATCCTGTTCTTCTTGTTGTCACGTGCGGCATTCCCAGCCAACTCAAGCACCTTCACAATCCATATCCACATTTCAATTTCACAACACAAAATTAACCACAATTAATTAACATTAAGTGCTGCAAAATTAATTACCGTTATGTAATGTTATGTTACCTCAGCAGCTAGGTATTCGAGAACTGCAGCTAAGTAAACGGGAGCACCGGTACCGACACGCTGAGCATACCTTCCTTTCTTCAAATAACGGCCAATTCTTCCGACGGGGAATTGGAGACCGGCTTTGACGGACCTTGACACCGGCTTCTTCTTCGGACCGCCGCCCTTTCTTCCGCCGGCGCCCTTCTTGATCTTTCCGCCGGTGTCCATTTCGAAACCCTAGATTTTAGGTGCGGATTGCGGGAAGAGGAATAATTGCAAGAGCAAGAGGTGATGGTGAGATGCACATGTAGACGCGTTGGCGAGGTTTTTATATTATAAAGGTTTTGGACCCTCTCCGTCGGGATCGAACGAAGGAAAAAGATGTTGACTGTTGGATTGAACTTTATCTACGGCTCACGATTACTTGCGTGGCGATCCCTGTTGTTCGAAAACTGGCCAATGGGTACGACGATACTCGCTTCTATCGGATTTTCATTCTTACCTTTTTTTGTTACACATCCATTGCAAATTCATATATATTTGAATATTAAAATTTAAAATAGAGGACTATTATACGATATCTTTTATGACCTAATTTTACAATGTCCTCTTCTATTTTATCTTTTTATCTTTCTTTTCCACACAATTCTACAAACACAACTCAAATAAATTAGAGCATCTCCAATGAGAAGCATTTGGTGAATTTCTAAGGATAAGAAATCGTTTCTTAGAAAAAACTTTTCATTGGAGAGTATGTACATAACATTGAGCTTCTTCACAAAAAAATTTGATTTCTATTATAAGAAACTCTTACAATTCCTTATTTTTTCGACATCACCAACCGTGTTGATTTTTTGAAGTTTCTTACGATTTCTTGCATTGGAGCAAAATTTTGTAAGAGTTTTTTATGAGTGACATGACACGGTAGGACCACAAAAGGTGCTGCAAGGAACACAAAAAGATAAGTAAGAGAATCTAAGAAATTCATATAAGCACTCTCTATTAAAGATGTTCTTATTTATGTTGGCACAACAAAAACTTGTCTAGCTATCAAGTTAAAATGGTTTACATCACTCGAGTGTCTTATTCGATTTACAATTTTATTTATTTGTGTAATAACATTGGTAAATGAAACAATTGTCACATTTACTATCGCAATATCATTTTTTAGACATTTTAAAGGTGGAGATTTTGCATAAAGGACATAAAACTAATAATGTAACTCTTTGTTAGTCACCTTTTTGACTTCAAGTTCCACGGTGGATTTCTCCATGTCAATTTGCAACTCAACAATTTTGTCATCCAACTTTTCCATTGCCATTAATGCTTTTTAAACCTTTTTTCCTTGAAGTCTTGAAATTTATGTTACTTACTTCCTTCATAACTTTTGTTATAAAGTCATGTGCCACCCATTCACCATTTTTCTTTCCAATCATTATTCACTTTATTTGTTGGATATTCGCTCGTCCCTGTCTTAACATTTAACATATACAAAAAAAATATATAGTCAAATTATGTCAATCCATTGAATAAGTGTGTTAGATAAGGGATGAGCAAAAACTCGACATCCAATCTAAACTTGAATGAATTGAAGATGAATAAATGATTTTTGAATGAGTTTGTGCGATATACAAGTTGAAGCGACTCAAAAGTGAATTAGAATGAGTAGTGTTGAGGGGTTTTGACTTTAGAATTTTAACATCATCAATAATTGAACTCGGTAGCTGGTGTGTGAAGCGTCGACTTGTTACTAAAACGGTTTCAAAATGTAGGAGTGTCTTAGCTGTTGGTGTCGGGTACGCCTTAGTGAGCTTGATTACCTCCCTATAACATGTTAGTTTACGAGTGAAAAATGGAGGCATCAAATGTTACCCAACAAAGGTATATGGAATGTGCTTTGCTTGTATGTCGTATGCCTTTGCTAATTGCCTCATTGAGGTACCAAAATCCGCTTGAACAAATATTGTACATTAGTTTTTTTTCTTTTAATTTTATTTTAAATTTTTATTTTTTTTCAATTTTTTTTTTCATTTTTTTCTTAGTTTATTTAGTGACCTGATGGCCAAACTCTAACTTATCTAAATGTGGTCAAATTGGTTCAACCTAGGCTTTCTTTTTCAAAAAATGATCAAACCCAAATTGACATGTCTCCACCCCTAGGTTTTACACCTAAGCAATCCTACTTAAAGTCAACCACTCATCTAACCCTCGATCAAACTACTCTATACTTGAATATGAACTCCATATTAGTCCACCTCACACAGAATCTCATGCCTATCCATTTAGGAAGCTCGTATGACATACATTTCTTGAAACCACTCAACCATCTTTGACATAACATAAACATTGCAAACACAAAAACATCTAACTTTATGAGACACGACAAAATGATGACTGTAAGCCACCAAAATGACACCGCTATAGTTCAGTAGAGACCACCACATCACCTTGATTTGGGACTTTGTTTTTATATAAAATAATCTTTACTTTCTCAAATATTGATTTTAATATTGAGGTCTTTGCATGTATAATCTTTGACTTTAGATAACATCTTAATGCTAAAAAATCATCCATTTCATCCTTAAGGGAACTCATAGCAATTAGAGCTGAACATATTTCACTAATTCTTTAAAAGAAAATATATTATTACTATTTTTTTACAACAATATTACTTATTCTTTAAAACAAAATATATTATTACTATTTTGTTTTCCAACAATATTACATTTTTGGATGAATTGCAATATCTTTTTTATAGAAAGTCAAAGACACTGATATCTTTTTTAATATACGATCTTTTCTAATAAATATTTTTCTATACGCCCAAACCTTTTCCATCATATATTTTTCATACTAAATAAAATACCTTGTAAAAATGATTTTGGTTAAACAATAAAAGTATTTTAGTATTTACGGTGGAGAGTGTTGAAGTGTTGATTACTTTTTCTGTTTTTTGTGTGCGACAGAGGTTGGTTCTAATTTGCCCGATTACGCGTAGCAGCCGGCCCCAGCTGCATGCGACTTTTATCACATTCAATTCATCCTTCTCTATTCCTATTTCTTTCCTTCTCTTCTTCGACGAAACGCTAATCTCCCTCCTTCGCCCTTCGTTCATCATCCCTCGTGTCTTCTTCCATCTTCTCTCAGATCCAATCTCTGATTCTTGCTTCACTATCACAAGCAAACATGTCTGCGGCTTTGGATATGACCCTCGAAGACATCATTAAAAGCAACAAGAAATCTGCGCGCACCAACACCAGATCCTCGGGACCCGGACCCGCTCGCCGCTTCCCTAACCGTGCCGCCAATCGCGCCGCACCATATGCGGCTGCCAAGGTATTCGCTTTAATCTGATTATGTTTTATGTTTCGATTCCGTTTCCGTTCGTAGATTCGCGCTGTGCCGTAATTTGTCTCACCGTTTTGATTAGGCGCCGGAGACTGCTTGGACACACGATATGTACGCGGCGTATCCAGGTGGTCGAGCGTCTTCCATCGAAACAGGGACCAAGCTCTACATCTCCAATTTGGATTATGGCGTTTCCAATGATATGATATTAAGGTACAAAATTGTGAGTCATGTATACTGATTGTCAAACTATACACATCCATGTGTGGTTTGTGTCAGTGTGGAATTAATTTAAATCAAGGTTTAATTATTAATTTGGACCCTATACTCGCTTGCAATTTGCTATTTTGTTTCGATATCTAGTATGTTATTTGGTTCTTGCTGTCAGTTGTCTTTTAATTCTATTAACTTTGGCCACTACAACACCGCTACAAAAAATTTCTTGACAACGACACCGTCAGCCACACTAGTAATGGTGTTAACTACTGGGACCAGAACCCATTAAGTTTGCCTGTGCACGACTAAAACTTATAATTTTTACGCGGCCGAGTATAGCGACCAAATTAATATTAAAACCTCAAATCAAGTTATATTATTTAGTTTTTTCCTTTTCTTGTTCGAATCATGCTTTGTTAAGCCGTGTGCGTGTAAAAAAATTGAGTTGTTATATTGCAGTTTCATGTGTGGGGGGGTTGTCAATGTTGTGTTTTATTGTATGTGTAGGAGTTGTTTCTTGAAGTTGGTGACGTGAAACGACATACTGTTCATTACGACTGGAGTGGGCGATCAAAGGTATCTTGGTCAGTTTCAATAATTTGCTCCCTCTGATAAATTCTGTGTCCGGCTGTTGTTAAGAAAATCTCATTTTCATAGGGTACAGCAGAATTAGTCTTCTCAAGCCGAGCTGATACTGTAGCTGCAGTGAAGAGGTACAACAATGTTCAGTTAGATGGGAAACCAATGAAGGTAGAAATTGTGGGGACGAACATAGCTACACAAGCTGTGCCAGCCGCTGTGAATGGAACTTTTAGAAACCCAACTGGAGTTCCCAGGAGGTATTGACTACATTAATGAGTTTGTGCATATATTTGTCCTTGATATGATTTATGGTGTTCTAAAGCTTCCCTTTATTTTATTTTGCCTGGTCCATTGATTTTTTTTTGTATGATTGAACATTGCATTTGGGTATGCATATATTGCCTGTGTTTTGTGGTTCTGGTTTAACCATTGTGTCATGTATTATAATGATTACAATTTCTTTGTTGCAAACATTCTTAATCTTAAAATCTGGAATTTTTTGAAAGAATTTTGCACATTATTTTCACTTTGAATAATTCTATAGTGAATTTTTACTGTTTAATATCAAACTAACAGACATCTTAGAGCAAGATCCTGTTGTGTATATGTTGACAGTTTGAGTTGGATTGTACATGATTGTTTTGTTAGGAATTTATGTAGTATACATCAAAGACAATTGATGCAAGGAAGGTATACATTGTTTTTAAGTTCTAGATCTTGGATTTGGCATTATAATTTGAATTCTTTTGACATGTATCGGGGGATGGGTTCAAGTTTGAATCAGGGAAATAATTATTTATTGTATTTAAGCTGAATGTTTGTGTCATTGATTTGGCTTTTAAACAGTGGACAAGGTAGACCACGTGGTGGGAGTAGAGGGCGTGGCAGCATTCCACGGGGTCGGGGACGTGGAAGAGGAGGTCGTGATGGAAAGGTATCTGCTGAAGATCTTGATGCTGATTTGGAGAAATATCATGCTGAGGCTATGCAATTAAACTGAAGGAAACAAAGTTCTGTTTTATTGCTATTACATTTGCAGTTGTTATGGGCATCTTGATGTAACACTGACAAATTATGTATCTTTATCACAGTCGTGCTCGGAAAGGAAAAGGATAGCTTAAAGTGAAAACTTTTACGGTTGATATATGTAGTTTGGGATTCTGTTATGAAATATTTATTTTCGTTGGGTATGACTGAAGTGTGGTTGAAGAAACCGAAGTCAGCTAGCATTATGCACTCCGGCTTCGTTTCATTGGATTTAATCATTTGTTTATTCAACAAGTGGCTTTGGAAGTGGGAATCATGATCTCATCTATGCATGCACACAGCACAAAGAAAGCATTGGCTGCATTTTAGGAGGCTGCAGACTTCACCCATTGTTGCTTTGTGCTTTGGTTAAAACTATAAAAGTGGAATCTTCAAATAAGGTAGATTCCCTTCCCTTATTCCCTTTCCATCCCCCTCCCACTAAAGAAAAATAATCGTTTAATCACTTTTTGTAGTGCTGTTTGTCCTGTGCTATAATTGTCTTGTTTGATTTAGGCCTTGTTTGGATAAACTTCTTCATGATCTCTTATAGGAGAAAAAAAATGATGGAAAAGAAATAAGTTTCTCCTCTAAGCTAAAAGTGGCTTATGCATACATTTAAAACTATTTTTTGGAGAAGCTAATATGAGAGAGATTCTACAAATTAGCATATGCATAAGCTAATTTTAGATTATCGGAGAATTTTATTTCATTTTTCCTTATTTTCTTCGATTTATGGAGAAGTTTATCCAAATAGGATCCTAATCTAATGCAATCTTAAGATTTTCTTATCTGTTGTTTTAGGGGAGGAATTTTTCTCTCAACTGTTTTTTTGACATATTAGCTAGTGAGATGGAATCTATCATCTGTTCTTCACTGGTTGAGTGTACTGGTCAAGCTAAGAACATGTCAACAGATGAAGGGCCTCTGGGATAAGGATGCTGCAGGAGTTAGTATTTATGTTATACTCACTCTGGTTGCATTCAGATTAAGTTGCCCCTGTTTGCAGTTCTGTTTGCTTTTAACCTATTCTTTGATCTGCAATTCTTGGGATTGTCGTCGGTTGAAGTTAAAGTGCTAGTCTTTCTTAAATCCACATTTTCACCGAGTGGAACTGAGTGGTAATTAGGGAAGAGGAAGTTTTGTTGAAATGCTTACTTTGACGCTAATCTGACTAGCTTTGGCAGTGACAGTTGAACTTAACTGTCATTAATCCTTACAGAGCTTGGTGCATATACCTTACCCTGGGGATTGGAAAGTGTGCTTTGTGGATATTTTCTCGTGGGCTGCCCGCTCCATCTATACCCTTGTGTGCAATGTTTCTCCTCTGTACTGGAGGTTTTAAACAAGCCAATATGATAGCAAAAGATTATGTTCAGTTATAGCTGTACGCAAATTACAGAATTCAGCATAAATGTCTGGTTCTATGTTTTGGTTGCTTGGTTGATTTTGACAGCAAAACTTCCACTTGGAAATGGTAGTTTCATTTCTTTGGATTGTGAAGCTGGTAACCCGCTCTGGCTGAAGTTCGAAGTTAGAACTTAGAACTCGTGGATTAGTGGTTATAGATTAGATTTTCAAAGCTTTACTGTTAGCTTCTCTTGTAGCATTTTGGTTGCTTTTTGTAATCTGTCAAATTCGCAAAGCGTTTTGATATAGTTTTGCGGTAATTTGCTAGTTTCGTTGCTTTAGAAGATATCCTATTATTATACCAGAGAAATTTAACGTCGTAGTCAAACAAGTCCAAATTTTCCTCTCGTTTCTTCATATGTTTGATCCTTTCTATATGAAATGTTCTACAAAAATGAAGAACAAACATCACTTGTGGAGTTTTAATGAAATTGGTTGCGGGTTCTTGTACAAAAAATCCAATGGACTATAGCCCCGTTATCTACAAACTACAATGAAATTACTTGAGCTTTTTAAGGATAATTTTGGTTAGGTAATTTTTTAAATGATTTTTTTTTCTTGGATCATTTTGATATTTTAAAATAGTTTTTTTATCTTTTTTAAAAAGTTTATTTTAGTTATTTAAAATATATTTAATTTTGTCCTTCGAATAATATATTAAAAAAATTAAAATATTATTTTGAATCTTTTAATTAAGATAAATGTTCAAAGTAAAGTTTATAAAAAATAAAATATTAAACTGAACAAAAATAAAAATAAAAGATCAAAAGGGTTATTGAGTCTTTTTTCTTTCAGGGAACTTTTGAGTTTAAATGATGAATGCCTTTAATTTTGAGAACCTTTAAGAAAATACAATACAAATCCCCAATCTTATGATAGTTTACGTAAGAGTTTGCTTAAAAGTTATTAAAATTATATATTCATCATTGAGGCCGAAATATCGTTTCTTAGAAGAAATGCAGAATAGAGCTGAGAGGCGAGGAATAAGTAAGAAATAAAAAGTTAATGTTTTGTTGAGGGAAGATAAGAGAGAAGAGCAATTTAAAATTGTGGAATTTATTGGTTATTTTTATTCATCTATCCATCTTTTATATTTTTAAAACTAAATATTTTTTTTATCGTTTATATCTTTTTTTTATATATATTTTCATTCACCTTTCCTATTTTCACCTATAAAGTTTAATTATCATTTCTTTCTTTCTTATCTACTAAATAGACCTTTACTTTCGTAAGACACTACAAGCTAATGTTTTATATGGTGTAAGTAGAGTTGATTATAAGTTTTGTGGCTCACTAATGATTTATTTAGCCTGTAATTTGCAAGGATTGAAAGTCTTAGAGCATCTTTAGTGGTAGATCTTAAATTGAAATCTTAGACCACTTTTTGGTGGATCCTATAGTACTACATAGGATTAAAAATCTCTCAAGATCTCTCTAATTTTTTCTTTTAATGGAAGATCTCATTTTGAGATCTTTGAGAGAGAGAAAGAGAGAAAAAATTTATTTTTTTTTGAATAATGTGCATATCTTGAGGGATCTTGTACAAGAACTCATTCTCCATGTTGGAGATCTTTCCACTTCCTTTATTGGGAGATCTTGTGAAGATCAGATCTTAAACTCAAGATCTTTGCTTAAGATCTACCACTAAAGATGCTCTAAGCTTACGGTCATGTTGGGTTAATCGTTCAAAAGTACTTCTCAGTGCTGAATGCATTCTTGGAGAATAGACTCAATTTTATGACATATTTGATTATCCTTAAATGTAGGTTTGTACATTGAATTTTTTCCTAAAAATTGAGTTTTGTAAAAGTAAAACTTGAGTTGCTTTTGCAAACTTAAGTTTAACTAAAACTTAAATTTATAAATTTTAATCTAAACATGTACTATGTGTATTTAGAATAAGTTTTTTTTTTTTATATGATTTACCGAATTTTTCTTTGTGACTTATTTGTGTGTTCTCACCTTTATTTCTTGTTGTGTACCATTTTTCTCAACATTTATTGCCTTTAAAAAACTAACTCTCAACATAATTTTTAACCAAATGTAGATTATTTTTCCTTTTAACCATGAAGAAGGTTGAATTTGCTAAGAAAATCATGTTAAGTTAAATCTAACCTGTAGTATTTTTCCTATAGTTTGTGAATCATAATAAATGTGGACCAAAATAAAAATCATAAATAACTAATGTGTAAAAAGTCATATAAGTAGGAATCACTTAGGTCGGCCTAGCGATGGAAGGATTGAACTAGATGCAAAACGATTTATGTTTGATTTTTATTGGCACCATTATATACTAAAAAAAGTCATATAAGTATTAATAATTTTGTTTTTTTATTATGACCAAATCTATTTTTGTTAGGGTAGGGTGATGTTTTGGATTAAGTAGGTTTTGAATTCTATTTTTTAAAGTTTGTTTTTTAATGACTAGGGTTTAATGATATAAATAACTTTATTTTGTTGATGGAAAGGGGTACAGTCTTAAAATAAGTAGGATTTGAACTTTTTATCTTTGATTTTTTTTATATAAATATCAAAAGAATTCATAATAACTCAGACATTTTATTTAATCGGTTGAATTAGACTTTCTTAATTTTGATTTCATGTATTGTTTAAGAGTCTTCAAATACTGGTTTGTGCAAAAGTTAAAAATAACAATTTTTGTTCAAGTCATAATTTAGACATACTCAATCATAATCCAAACAAACATGAAGCATTTGGAAATCAAAATCATCAAGTAAGCTTAAAAAATAAAACGAATAAGCTTTCAAAAGATCTATGCAAAGTGCGCAATTTCCATTTCTAGTTTATCAACAATAAACAAACTAAGAGCCGAATTAAGCAAAACATTATTATTTTTTTTTTTATCTCAACTGAGATAAATACCCAACTTGGAAATAAAATTAATTTATTTTCTATTTATTTCTTGATAAGCTAATAAAAATCTCACCTATTTAATATCCATCTAAATACACACTCACACACAGATGATTTAAGACAATGTTTAATTTAATATTTAGTTTGTTTGGTTTTGCGGTGTAGTGGGTGAAAGAAAAAGCAATTAATTTTTCATGTTGGTAGTATCACAACTCTATAACTTCCAAATTTACATTTAAAAAATGTACTGTAATACTTATATCTATACTACACCACCAAATGTACTAATTATAAGTAAGATAAATAATAAGTCACATAGAGTTTCAAATAAGCCAAATTAAACTTTATTCATCCCCTAAATGTTGCAAGTGTAACAAGTGTTTTGTTATTTGTATATAAAAAACATTTTGATTTTATTTTAATGATAGTAGGAACTAAATTATTATTAATTTTATTTTGACGAACAAGTTAATAACTTTGAAAACAAAAAATAAGTATTTTTTCTATTTTTTTTATAAAAAAACAAACTATAAAATATTGTATTATTTGTTCTTTAATTGTGCATAAGATATTTTTCATATTTATGAAAAAATAGTTGTGAGATATTACTGGAGATGACACATAATTAAGTAAATTACCAAACGAAATGCATCTTTTATAAAACTATATAACCCTTTAAATTACTAATAATTTGTAATAAGATGTTGTACACTTTAAGATCATTTTAATTAGTCATTAAACTTAAAAAAAATCGAGAGAAATTAAACTTAAACTATTACTCCAATAAACCCCTGAATAACTAGTGTAAATGCCATGTAATCTTATATTCTTAATTAAATCCAAATTTTTATAACTTTGAAACTTCAATTTTTTTATCAAAACTCTATCCTATATGATTTTACAAGGGAAAATAAACTAGAAAATAAAAAGATTGAACTTTATTTGGTGTGAAAAAAAAAAAGATAAATAAGGAGAGGAGACTGCAATGTAAGGACATTAGTAAGCTCATGAACCGTATTGCTTGAAGTTTCTTATCCAAATTGATCCAAATTGCCTGAAGTTTCTTATCCAAAGAAATTTCTACTGGCACAACATTGATTAAGGTCAGTGGAGTTTAAGATTTTGGTGACACTTGGTATAAGGATGTTGGAATGCACTAGATTGCTTAAAGAGGCTATAAATACTTATTTGATTCAAGAGTTTAACTAATCACTGTTTTTAAGGTATTGATTAAAAAACTAAAAAAAAATTATTATGAAAATTATAAGAGAGCGTAATTTTTTTTTATAAATAACATAATTTTGTACATTTTAATAAAATTTTTACTTTTTTTAGTTTCTTAACCAATAGGTGACTTAAATTGCTTAAAATTTCTGATTCCAAAGAAAATTTCTATGGGCACAACATTGATTAGGACCGGTGGAATGTTTAAGATTTTGATGACACTTAGTATAAGGATGTTAGAAAATGGAGTAATTAATAAACTTAATTCATTTTGATGTTGATGGATGTTTAAGATTTATAATGTAGTTTTTAAAGTGTAGCATTTATCCTATGCATGCATTTTTAGAGTCAAACAATTATAGTATTTTCCTATAGTCATGTTTCAATATACCAAGAAATATTTTGTATAATAAAAATACTTAATTATGTACTAGCGTGTTTACACTTTGAGCAAAAGAACTAAATCTAGGATAAAGTTAAGTTTTGAGTGTCTCTTTTCTCCATTCATCTCTTTATTTCATTTAAAGTGGTAACAAAGCCTGTGATTTTAAATTGTCTTGATTCCTAAACTCAAGAAAAAAAAACTTGGATAGTTGGCATCTTCATACGAGAAAAATACTTAACTTTTAATATGTGTGGGATATGAAGGAGTAAGGACATGAAGAATCAACAAATGATGAAGTTGTAAATGAAGCCCGAAGAAATAATTTTAGGGCCTGTTTGGGTAAGCTTCTCTAGAAGTACTTCTAGAAGAAGAAAATAAGAGTAAAAAGATGAGATGAACTTCTCCATAAGTAAAAGTAAGCTCTCCATTAGTTAATTTGTAGAAGCTCACCAATGTGGCTTCTCTAAAAGATGAGATGACATCTACAAATTAGCTAATGGAGAACTTATTTTTACTTATGGAGAAGCTCATTTAATCTTTTTGCTCTTATTTTCTTCTTCTAAAAGTACTTCTAGAGAAGCTAACATCCAAACAGGCCCTTAGTCTACCTAGTACCTACACGTCTTGCAAGATGGAAGCTTTTAATCAGTTATAGATCTAGGATCCTAAGCTAGAAAAGACAATCTATTTAAAAGATAAAATTTATAATTATTATTATGAAAGAAGTAAAAAATTAAGTATAAGGAATTCAAATATATACAATTAGGAAAACAAAAAAAAATATATATATATATATATATATATATATTTAAGATATTTATATTTTAAAAGTGAGAGGTTGCAAGTGCACCTTCTCATTCCTATGTGGATATCCACTACTGTCTTTAATGACTCCAGAACTTGTTTTGAGGAAATTGTTTCGAAAGGATAAAAGAGGTATGGCAAAGAGATTTGTCAACTGATGACTTATGAGGCACAAAAGACATATAGTTGTGTTTTACCAACAGATCACGAACAAAGTAGTAGTCTATGGCTAAGTGTCATTCAAAGAATGAAAAACAATGTTAGCACGTAGATAAGTAGCTCTACTGTTGGCTAAATAGGAAGTAGTCCTAGTAGTGGGCACATCAAGTTCTTGAAAAAGCTTCTATAGCCATAGTATTCCAGTAGTGGTTATATTGCCATTGTCCCATACTCTGCCTAAGTTAATGATCTTGGGATTGTTGGTTGGTTTTTGAACAAAAAGTAGAATAGGTAAGCACTTGTTGATTTTTTGTCTTGTGTATCGCCAGTCACCACCCCGATCAACATGACAGAAAACAATGAGATTGCGATTAGTATACTTTGTTAGATGAAGGCCATGCAAAATTGTAGAATTTAAATTACACAATGTACATAATGCACTTCAAGGCTTGCATATGCGCTGATGTTGCATTGCATATGTTGTGGCACATTGTTGGTAGAAAGAAATCAGAAATGGTAGGTCGGATCTTAGAGAATAGTCAGCAAAAATGGTGATATTTTTAAGGGGACATGGTTTTGCACTAGTCACATACCTTTCAAGGTTGTGAGCTACAAGCAAGGAATGAATTTGTCTATATCATGCATGGTAATTGGATTAGGTGAGTTTAATACGTAATTGAGTGGTGGTACTGAATTCCACTAGATCTTTTTGAATCAATTGGATCGTGAGTAATGTTAATTAAGCATATGGCTTAATTTGACGTCACATAGAATAATTGAATTGCTTTCTTTTATTCATCAAAATAAATATATAAAAGGGTATGTGCATTTATTATGGTTTAATTGTGATCTATATATGTCAGCCCGCCTACTTCAATATATGTTAAACTTTTTACTTTTGAACAAAGTGTGTTGAGAGCTAGATGTTTTGCTCGTAGCCTTCCCAAAGCCCATTATTATATCTCTTCTTTGGTGTGGCTTGGTGTTAAAAGTGTTATAATGTGAAGTTCAACTCAACACTTCTTGGTTGTTGGTTGATGTATCCTCCATCAATTTTTGGCGGGATGAATGGCTATCCTTGCCTATCATTGAAGTAGCAAATTTCCTTGTTCTTTTTTAGCCTCACATGAAAGCCACAATTGATCTCTTTAACCATAACAATTCCTGGTTGGTTCCTGATTTGATTAAAAGCATGTTTCCTGAGCTAGCCAAGGAAATTGAATCTATGGTTATCCCAATTCATCCTGTGAAAAAATGTTTTGTTTGGAACAACTCCAACAATGACCATCTATATCTCAAAGATGCCTATTGTGATATTCAATAGTCTGTTGCCCCTCAATCTAGTTTCAAGGACCTATGACACACTTAGATCTTGCCTTCAGCTTCTTTCTTGCTCTGGCGGATAATGCATCGAAAGCTTCCCACTGATGACAAGCTTTGGGAGAGAGGTTGTCGCACTATCTCTATTTGTAACCTCTATGAGGGTGCTTATGAGTTTTGCAAGCACTTAATTTTTCAATGTCCTTTCTCTGTTAGAATTTGGAATTGGGTGTAGTTTCTGGTTAATCGTGTGATCAGGCTTAGCTCCATCAACAAGCTTATCTCTTCTATTTTTGCGGGTTGGTCCAAGCATATGCAGGACATCGCACTGGCAACAACTACTTTTTATGTTTGGGCGATATGCCACTGTAGAAACAAGTGCCTCAATAACAAAGCCATCTCCTTTCACTCAGTTATTGCGTTGATAATTGGGAAAATTATAATTATAGGTAATGTTTCTTCAGTTTGTATGAACTCTTTTATCCAAGAGTTTGTCATTAAGAAGCAACTTGGTATTATTGATCATCCTAGGAAAGCAGATGACGTTTCTCCAGCCACTTGGAACCCCCCTTTACATAATTACATGGATGGGTTAAGTACAACTTTGACAGCTCGACTAATGGCTTTCTTGGCTTAGCGAGTTGTTTTTCTCAAAATTTGGGTATAAATAATTCCTTTTTTGCAAAGCTAATGGGTACCATCTTGGTTATTGAGATAACTTTTATATGACAACTTCCATTGATGGGATGCTATCCCTCATTAAATTTTAAGAGGAATAGTTATGATTTTAAATGGGTTTGATTTTGCTCCTAATGTGTTTTGTTTTCCAAATACTATTACTTAAATTTATTCAATCCAAGTTGTTAATGGTAAAGCTTTTCATTTAGACAAATTTTGAGTTAATAAATTTAATGTTTTCTTATTTAATTAACATCAATTATTAAAATTATTATTAACGATACAAGAGTTGATTTCTTGTGCTGAAAAAGTAAAACAAATAATGTAAATATTTTTAAAATAATAAATATTTTCTATTCTTACATTTTTAACAAAACCTTATTTACGTATTAATGCATATTGTTAAACTTTACTTAAATTAAGAAGTATGTGCGTAATGTTAAAAAAAGACTTTTTAGTCACTATAGTTACTATTAATTAATTTCCATTAAAGAACACATTTAAAAAGTGAAAGTGCACAAATCGAAAAAGAAGAGCGTTTGATAAAGCAGCACCCCATTGGTTAATATCAAAGCACACGGATCGCCATATAGAGAATCAGGAGCCGTAGATAGGATCTAATCCAACCGTCCACGTTTGTCTCAAAGCCGGATCGCTGTAATGACAACAACAGCGTGGGAAGCTCTATCTATAAAACGGTGCCAACGCAATTTTCATCTCTCATCCATTTCTCGCCACAACGCTTAACCTTTCTCAATACCCATTTTCTCACCTCATTCAACCGCTGCTAAATTCTAGGGTTCCGAAATGGACGCTGGCGGAAAGATCAAGAAGGGCGCCGGGGGTAGAAAGGGCGGCGGCCCAAAGAAGAAGCCGGTTTCAAGGTCCGTCAAAGCCGGTCTCCAATTTCCCGTCGGAAGAATTGGCCGTTATTTGAAGAAAGGAAGGTATGCTCAGCGTGTCGGTACCGGTGCTCCCGTTTACTTAGCTGCAGTTCTCGAATACCTAGCTGCTGAGGTAACATAACATTACATAACGATAATTAATTTTGCATCACTTAATGTTGATTAATTGTGGTTAATTTTGTGTTGTGAAATTGAAATGTGGATATGGATTGTGAAGGTGCTTGAGTTGGCTGGGAATGCCGCACGTGACAACAAGAAGAACAGGATTATTCCAAGACACGTCCTTTTGGCAGTGAGGAACGATGAGGAGTTGGGGAAATTGCTTGCTGGAGTGACAATTGCACATGGTGGTGTGCTTCCAAACATCAACCCTGTTTTGTTGCCTAAGAAGACTGAGAGGGCTTCCAAGGAGCCTAAATC
>PYAF01004126.1:2701873-2720035 GCA_007407185.1 Glycine tomentella | reverse complement strand
TTGAGTTGGCTGGGAATGCCGCACGTGACAACAAGAAGAACAGGATTATTCCAAGACACGTCCTTTTGGCAGTGAGGAACGATGAGGAGTTGGGGAAATTGCTTGCTGGAGTGACAATTGCACATGGTGGTGTGCTTCCAAACATCAACCCTGTTTTGTTGCCTAAGAAGACTGAGAGGGCTTCCAAGGAGCCTAAATCCCCATCCAAGGCAACTAAATCTCCTAAGAAGGCTTAAATTACTTTTTTTTTTTTTTTTTTGATTTAGTGTTGTATATCGGTGTTTAGGTGCTTTTGGTGTAACAGGAAATTTGATGTGTTTCGAAAACACTGTAATTCTTGTCCCATTGTGTTGTTTTTTGGAGTTAGTTTGCTTCGTTATTGAAAAGTGGAAACCCCTTGTTTTCAGCCAATATTCTCGCTACCTCTTTTTTGTTTTTGTTATGGGATGTTAATCCAGTTGAATGGAAGTGAAATAATTGGTTTTAAAGTGGTGAATAAACGGGACTTTAAGTAGCTTCGTGCTAAGTTTCTAAGGTCTTGGTCTGTCGTTAAACGTTTAATTTGATGTTAAATTGACTCTGTTATTATTTGACTTTATCTATGGCTGTTTTGGCAAATGTCGTTTTGTTGATATTCATTTGAAGTGATTTCTTAGTTGAGTAAAGGACAATTAAGTTGTTTATGCAATATGCATGAGTCTTTCAAGGGTTAGTAAATGCGTTTTCAGATTAATATGTGGCTACTTTTTATGTTGAGACCTGACCATGACCTGGTAGGTCTTGACTGGAATTTGTTATCCGTTTTCGGAACTTTGGAATATTTTGTCAACGCTATGGAAACTGATGGATGTAGTTATGGTGTTAACAGACATGACTATACCACTATTTATTACATAAATGAAGAGGTTTTAATAAAAGTATTAGATTTTATATATATATATATATATATATATATATATATATATATATATATATATATAAACGACACTTATATTGATAAAATGTATTGAATCCTATTTATTTATGGTGAGAAATTGAAAACAGCACATGCTAGGGAAGCTGATGTATATTTAAGTTTATGTAGTGTTTAGTTAGAGGGATATAATAGGAGGGGAGGTATTTAAAAGAAGTATTTTTGTTAGTTCAATTTTTAGGAGGGAAATGATGGAATAGAATCTTCTCACTCAATTTTGGTTTCTCTTCAATATTGAGATAATTTGGAGGGAGAGGGAAAGTGAATTTTAAAACATTTTAAAATTCACTTTCCCTCTAAAACATTGTGAATTAAATAAGAATAATTATTTTCGTTGTCATTTCTTATAAATTTCTCTTTGCTCTCGTCTCCACTAAACCAAGTAAGGAAATTCAAATAGAGTTCTTAAAAGGCATGACATCAATTCCTCTTTGATCACATATCCTTTGAACCAAGTAAGGAAATATAAATAGAATTCTCAAAAGGAATGTATTTTTTTTCTTCAAAGGATCATTCATTTAAAATGTTTTATGACATTTCCAAAAATACAAGATGTTAAAAGAAGATAGTAATGCACAATATATAAATAGATGCAAATTTGACTTGCATATTCAAATTTATTATGTGTTCGGTAATTGGTTTGCACTGACTCAAACTGGTTTGCATTGATACAAACAAGAATTTTCACTTTTCAAAGTATTATAATGAGAAGCAAGAATGTGAGTTTTTTTTGTTGAACGAATGTTAGGAGGTTTCTAAATGAAAACCAAATGCACTATAACACATTTATGCGCATGATTGTCTTTGATCTGATTTTTGATTGTGTGAAGCTTTGTTGGATTTTAATCTGCCTTGTCATGATGCGTTAAGGGTTTCTTTTTAACCTTAATTAATTCATGTTTTATGATTACATTATTTCTTTGTTGCAAGCACTTTTCAGTCTTTAAATTTGTAATTATTTTAAAGAATGTTTTTGGGGGTAAATTACATTATTTTTACTTTCAATTTAGCTATCTCAAATTTGGAATTTGAAGCAAAGTGATTCCTTAGCATTGTCCTGTGTTTGTTTGACTTTGATTGGAGAGGACTATTCAATAAGAATTTGTGTTAGCATACACATGGAGGATGATTGGATCTAAGGAGCCTGTATACAGATAATTTATGTTTCCCATAGTTTACATGGGAGGGGTTGCTAAGGTCATTGACAGCAGGACTTACACTGGAAATTGTCAATCTTCCTCTGGATTGTGAAGCTCGAAAAACTCCGGTGTTGCTGCAGTTTGGAACTTGTGGTTGCAGATGAAAAAGAAAATTTTGCATGCTGTTAATTGCTCTTTAGGCCTATTGGCTTTTATTTGGAATCATTGGCAGCTTCCCCCTATTGGCTTTTATTTGCATACTGTTCAAGAGATTTCATTTATCACTAAGTGAATCAATTGTGTGAAACTATTTCTACTTAATCAAATGTCTTAGGTTCGAACTCGGGTTAGTAGAGGATATCCATGATCTAGAAAAAAAAGGAAATTTCATTTTACCATAGAAATATACTACTGTAAAAGTCAAATGCAGGTCAAGTTTTATTGACTGTATTTTAAAAAAATGAATTTATTAGGTGTTCCTTGCTCCTAAAAACCAATGCATTACAACACTGTTATCTGGTGTAAAATAATGATCACAAGTTGCAATATGTGATAAGTTAATTAATTTTTATGGTAATAATTACTGGAGTATTTTAGAAGTCACAAGAATTTTTTAAATTAATTAACCGTGTAAATTACATTTATTGTGCATGCCTGTTAAATTCACAACAAACTAATCCAAAAGGGGGATTACATATATGAGATGCATCTTTGCTTTCTGTTTTCAAGTTACAGGTGTGCAAACTTTTGCCATCTATGCAATGCCTGAAGACAGAAGTCATGTGTCAGAGTCAGACCCTGAAGAAAAAATAAGACTTTATACCCCAAGATAACAGCTTGTACATGCATAATGCATTCATCAATCAGCACCACCGATCACCCTTCAATCCTATGTCGTTGTACAATCTTCTTTAATGGTATGTTTGGATGGAAGGAAAGAAAATAGGAATGAAAGAAAATAGGAATAATAACGATGTATTTTCTTCCATGGTTGGAGAGAAAGAGAAAAGAAAATGAAGAGAAAAATTAATTATTAAAAACATAAGTTTTAAATATACTTTCCTTTCAATTCAAATTTTAAAATTTTCTTTACTTTTTCATTTTCTTTCCTTCAATCCAAATGGAGGGTTAAAGGTTCTCAATGAAAAATGCCGATGTTAAGATGAACAAAATCCTTCATGGCTCAGCCTCAAACTATTCATAGTAAGCACGAAGCAGCACATAATCTGAACCATCTCGATTGATCCCTTTGGCATTTTACAATGTGGCAATCTTCTTATTTTCTTAAAACCCTTAAACCGGGTTTTATGATAATTGTAATGCAAAGAACACCCAAGAAGATCGAATAAAGGCTAGCTGAATTACAAAGCGAACAACCAATGATCATCAACATATAAAAATAATCAGAAGACACTCAATGGTACATGGCACACATTGCAACACCAGATGGCGGATGCTACACAATACATATTATTGTGTCAAAAAAATACTACTACTTACCAACCCATTAAGGTTCTTCGAACCCTATTTACAATCTTATTTCTAGCAGCAACACCTGTTAATTGAAACTCACAGTTCTCATCCAAGAGAAATCTGTACACCTCCCATTCACGCTCTGAAGTTGAATGCCGTCCTACTTCAGCCTATAACAAAAACGGAATTAAGTAATTAGATTTGATTTTTTTTATAAGCATAATGTTTTATTATCTAAATGTCAGCAATATATATCAATGCTTATTTTGAAGTGCATTTATATTTTTATAGCAACCAAAGATATTAAAGATTTGGTATCACATTTCTGAAATTTTCTTACCGAGAAAACACAAATTCCAAGTGTCTTGAGAGCAAATGTGACATCATAAAAAACTCGAGGTCTTCCCATTCCAGATAGCTCAACTGGATTAGCGACCAACAGTTCAGTATCTGGTCCTCGGTTTGTAATGATCACTCGCAATGGATGAAGCATTTCTTGTTTCAAACGAAAGCAGAGTGCACTCTGCTTCTCCGGATCCAAAATCTTTTTCCCATCTTTATGCTGAATAAATATATCAAAATCACGATACCCCATCGAATTGGGTGAAAATCGGCCGTATGAAATCTAAGAAGAAAAATTCAGAAGTGTCAGCAAACTGCTAGAATGCTATATTGTTGCCAGCACAAACAGAAATCAACATAATTTCAATTTTTCACACATAAATTCTATCCATGATAAGATGAATGATTGGTGATATATGAAAGCTACTTCAGAAGTTTACACCATCTAACTACCTCAATCAAAATGATGGCTCCTAAAACAACTAAAATGCCCACTTGTAAACAAAACTGATAAAGAAGGAAATCAACCCACTGATTTTCGAAATTGGATGCATAACTGTGTTTTTTCTTGCTAGGAGCTGACTGAATAATAAAATTGGCATTGCAGAACAGTCAAGTGTGATAAAATGTGCAAGATTTGTTCAGTTAAGCTGTTTCTTTTTGCAAGTACGGGGTAAAAAGGGAAAATGATATTGATTGTTTAATTGTATGAGGAGCATGCAAATTTTCAACTCCAATAAAATTACTAACAGAAGTGACACATTTTACCCTATGCTGACAGCTGCCATCTATCAAAACTCGACCAAATGAAAACATTAAATATCCTTTATGAACAAGGACATTGAGCTTGGAGTGAGCTAGGAAAGTGAGGAGCTAGCAAAGGATGCTGTGCTACAAATAATTTTCGTAGAGAAAATAATACCTTCATATTCATGTCCTTCAAAGTTCTCATAATGTCATAAAGAAGACCCTTATGATCAGCACAACGTATTTGAACTAGCGTGTGAGCTGGGCTTAAGGAATTGTCTATTGTTACATTGGTTTTCTTCAACTTTGTCATATCAGGGCTAAGAGCTTGAGCACGAACTTCGTTATCTGATAACTCACATTGAAATAGCTCCTCGGCTAATGCAGGAGACAGAGAAGAGATACCCTGATTATACTCATATTCTGGACCTGCCAATTGAAGTTCACAGATGATACACGAGTCTCGCAGAACATCATTCAATCTTTCACATGTCTCATCCTGTCGATTTCTTGTGTGTAAAAGTTCCCTAAAAGAAAATTGAAGCAAGTGATGATTACTTATAAGCAACAGTATGCACTCGAAATATAACTGACAGTTGATAAACTGCATTAAGATGTTAGACATGACCAAAATATTGCTAATAACTTTGATCAGCCATATAAGAAGAACCGCACCCTTGCAATATCATTAATTAGAGTTTCAGGTTTTGTAAAGAGAAATACAAATACTTCATTTCTTTCTGTCTGTTCTCTCTCTCCCTGCCATTTTTATCCCTTTCTCCCTTGATTGGTAGTAAGATGCAGCACACAGTAAGCCATATGGGAAACCAGCATGATGGAAACAGAAGAATAAGACATTAATTTGTCAGATGATACAGTCACCAGTATTTTAAAAGGTTGAAACTTACCATTTTGGCCAAAGAGATAAGCTTCTATCATCATTAAAACAAGTAAAAAAAATATAGGTAGAACTATTTGGAATCAATAGAAAGTTAAAGGCTTATGACATAGAGGTAAATGCATAGAACTATTATTAGGGAAGTCAACACAAAGGTATGTGACAAACTAACTCTAATTTGCACGTGAGTTGCTAGGGAGATAATCCTGTTCGAGACACAATCGGATACTAAATGTAAGCACCACTCTCATTGGGGATTTGAATTATGATTCATTGAGATTCAGAACATTGTGGTTGACTAACCCCTTCAGCTAGACCTAACATTCCGGTGGTTGCAAATGAGTTAATTGAATTAAAACACCAAAATATTAAAAGTTAAAACATTACTGCATGTATATCAAAAGAACTTGAGATTCCATCATGATTAACAACATATCCCACCGAGACATTTAGAAAAACTTCACATTCTACATTTTACAAATCAAACTATTCCGAGATATAAGATGGGTTTGATGGTTAAGGGAGAAGGGAAGAGGGGAAAGGTCACGAGTTTGATCTCATTGCTAACAAACTAACATTTGCCTATAAAAAAAAAAAAAAATCAAACTCTTCACTCACTTGTAATCTGTTACGAAAAAGAGGTCCAAGACTCTGCCATCGGGGGTCGTGGTCACTTTCACCTTTTGAATGGTAAGTTCAAGCTCCGAGAGCACTTTCGTTACATCTACAACACAGTATCAACAAAAAGACAATCAGAAAAATCATACCACAGCGAATATCAAGTGAAAGAAATTTCCATTACCGTGTAACAAGCCCTTCCGGTCAAGGCAACAGAACTTCAACAGATAGACAGGAGAAGATCTCGAAGGTTGCTGAATGACAAAGAAGGAGGCTAAACAAGGCGGACAAATTTCCTGAAGTCGTTCTTTGAGAATCAGATAAGAACAGCTCATAGGAAGCAACACGGAGTATGGAATAACCCACAACACAATGTAACACCACACGCCATCGGTTGAAACATCTGAATGATATATTCAAAAGAGGGTCCATTAAATTAAGAATACAACGGAAGAGGATCTGAACGAAGAATTCAATGAAAGTGGAGAAAGTGTGAGACCTCCTTTGGTGATGCAGAGACCGAAATCGAGAATAATTCTGCAGATATCACAAGCGAGGCCTGTCTTGTCGGGGCAATTGACGGTGATGATGAAAGGGTCGCCGGGCTTGTTCGGTTGCCGGATTTGAACGACGTCGTCGTCGGCGCCGCCCGACACTCCTCCCATCATAGGAGGCAGCTAACAGTCTATGTTCAGTTGGCAGGTCAAACGATATTTGGTTAAGGTTAAGGTTAAGGTTTGGGAGCATGCCAAGTTGAAGACAGAAATCTATTATTATGACATGAGAGCACCATTGTTTGTACTGTAATGGTTATGGTTATTATAGTTGCAAGTTGCAACTGAGTGATGAATGGTGATTGTAGAAGTCACGTCAGCAATCGCGAAGGCACCACATTTGGACGTGGCGGGATATTTGTGGTTACTTACTTGTTAGTTGTTGTTATGGTCAACCTTTTTCTTTTCTTCTCTTACTTATTTGAGGCTATAATTTCGTCTAACTAATGTGTTTCCATGTTTGGTACCAATTTACTTATCACGTTAGGTTGATGTCACCAAAGTAAATTCTCCGGACCTGGATTTGTACACTTTGCTTTTCCACACGTAATTAATAAATGGAAACTGTTAAGATAAACGTCGTTTGACTCATTATATTTTCATAAATAAAACTTAAAACCACATATTTAAAATCTGAATTATCCGATCTTTATCTATATTTATTTATTTATGTATATATATTTTCTTTTAAAAAAATTAACATGATTATCATTCATGATGATTTGTAATTAAATAATAGTAACACAAAAAAATCTTTACACTATTATATTCTAATTAAGTTTTAAAAACAAATATATTTAATTCACTCAAGTGATTGAATGTTATTCAATTTATGAATTAATATAGACACGTTTAATATAGATAATAAGATTGCTGCTACTTGTTATTAACTTACCCTGCATTGTGTAAACTAAGCAGGACCTTGAAAGTTTTTTAGAAAAGAAGTTAAATTACCGTTTGTTTTATCAAACTTCAGCGTTCGCTGCACAGTGTTATTCAGTATTCACGCATCATAAATTCTATTTTTTTCTCATGACACTCCTTCGAATTTTCTTGCTATTCTCATAACTCTTGAGACTGCAGAAAATAATCATGTAAAACTAACTCTAGATTAGTTCCAGCTCCAGACAAGATGATAAAAGGTAAACTTTTGAATATAATTTTATTACAAACAAAATCGTTCTCCAATGCATGAATTATACAATTCAAAACAAAATTCGACTAGATATTGTGAATCAGTTTCACATCATCACTTGTGTGTAGACCTTGCATCAGAGTAAATGGCATGACTCCGGACTATGTAATTAACATTCCTCAAGCTCAGTTCTCAAAGACACTTAACAAATGAAAGTTGAAAAGATAACCAGAATACAGGAAAGAATTTCAATTCAATCGTCTTACAAACAGCAAAATTTGTAGTGACATGCTGCAGTCTATTGCCAAACAAAACATATATAGCAGTGTGATAGCTGTAGATGCCAAATTTCAGGCCCCCCAACTTTCTCAGTATCATAATCGTAATAATAACTATAATGACGAAAATTTTGAAAACGGGCCTGACTCATCTCACTTATTATTCTACTTTGACATGTCACCAAAGGAGTGAAAAACAAGTTAATTCTTTTTGCCAACTCCAAGCCTCAGACGGAAATCCTCTTCCATACGAGGAAGACCATCACGCAACTTGACCTTTGGCTCCCAGCCCAACAATTCCTTTGCTTTTGTGATGTCTGGTTTTCTTTGTCGCGGGTCATCAGGAGTGTTCTCCACCATCTTGATCTCCACACCTGTATTAATAAGCTGCAAAACCACCCACAAAGCATTAAATAAAAACTTCTTGCCAAAATTTTCTCACACTTTGCACATAAATATGGATGAAATGTATTGATCTGGTACAATGAACATGTAATCCACCTTAAGAAAATTAGCTCAATGGATTCATTGGATGGGTAACCAAGAATTCCAAGTTACGTTTTACTACTCACAGCTTAAACTTAAAAGGAAAACATGCACATGTAAACCAAAATAGGAGAAGTGAGTGGTACTGATAAAGAAAAAAAAATGCTTAAAACTGACCTCTTTAACTGTCTCAGCAAGTTCAGTCATTGTAAATTCACCTGAAATTTAAAGATACTCAAGTAAGTAACAGAGGGAAGAGAAAGTAAAGATACTTTCCTAGCTAAAGAAATATGCCACTCAAATACAGGCCTTGCAGTAGAAATATAACCTGGGTTTCCAAGGTTGATTGGTCCGGTGTTTGATCCTTCCATGAGACGGATAAGGCCATCAACCTAAGACATCTCATAGATATCATAAATTCACAATCACATTCAGCTATTCAGGTAGTAATTTAAAGATACATAGATTATGGCACATATACCAGGTCAGAGACATAGCAGAAACTTCGAGTTTGTGTTCCCGGACATTGGACTGTCAATGGTTCCCCCCTATAATGGACCAATATGTGAGAAGGGTACGAATCAATATAAAAATAGGGATAAGACAGAAATAGAAAACATAGCTAGTCATCAAAATTAAAGTATTAAAATTTTAAAATAATTAAATCAATAATTGATCTAGCAAGTAGCAAGCAAGCATGATCATTGAACAACTCATGCACCTGTTAAAGGGATCCTTCTGACAACCAAAATCATCAGAATATATATCAAAAAGACATGCAGAAGTAACAACATTATAGCATGCATTTAAACCAGATAACAGTAAAGTAATTACCGCAGTGCTTGAGCAATGAAGTTGCTGACAACACGCCCATCATCAATATTCATGCGTGGTCCATATGTGTTAAAGATTCTTGCAATGCGTATTTCTATGTTGAAAGGATATATAAACACCTCAAGGAATTAAAAAACAAAGAAAAATCTCTACTGGATATGCCTTAAACAAAACGAGAAGAAATTATAAGGAAAAAAAGACAATAAATTACCAATTCCATGCTGCCTATGGTAATCAAACATCAATGTCTCAGCCACCCGTTTCCCCTCATCATAGCAACTACGAACTCCTGATATTATCATATATTTAAGTCCTCAGTCTACATCTTTATTAATATGTATAAAAAGATACAGAAATAGTTCCTTATTATAAGCGCTTTAGCAAGTTGAGAATGAAATGAAGGAACCTACCAATAGGGTTAACATTGCCCCAATAACTTTCAGGTTGGGGATGCACAAGAGGATCCCCATATACCTCTGAAGTTGATGTAAGCAGAATCCTGCCAATGAAATTCAAACTAATTAAGACCAACTAATGGCAGCCGTTGAGATTATTGTTTAAGAAAATATCCCAACCTTGCTCCTACTCGCTTAGCAAGCCCAAGCATGTTCAGTGTGCCAATCACATTTGTCTTTATTGTCTGTAAAGTAATTATTTCATTATAAATTAGATAGTCTTTCAGGGCCAGATAAACATGAACTTATTGACCAATGATACAAACAGGAGCTAGACATGACTATGGAAAGAATGTAATAATAAGCAGGGGAATGAAACTACTTTACAGGAAAGGGGACAGACAAGTGAAGGGGCTCAGTATAATCCCCCTCCATCCCCCAATTTTTTTTCCCAAGAAAAGATAACCATATCAGTGAGTGTGCAATGAAGTAGAATGCAATTTCTTCTACAGTTGACATCAATAAGTACAATTTTCAATTGAAAGGCCAATTATTAGATATACAAAAGCAGACTCTCAAACTATACCTTTACTGGATTGTATTTGTAGAAAATAGGAGAGGCAGGGCATGCAAGATGGTAGATCTGATCAACCTCGATCAATAAAGGCTCCGTGACATCTAAAAAGTGATAATGAGAATCAGCACCATTGGTTTACAAACAGATTTAAATTGAAGCTGAGCATAGTACATTATGTACACAATACAGCATCATTGTTACTGTTCCTGCATCAGATGGCTAATTTAATTGTGGTTATTTTAAAAAAAAAGTTGAAATAACGAATGCTTTAATTCATGGTGTAACAACTGTGAATCTTATGCTGATTGCATGCCATAAGTTAACAGAAACCAGTTGACAAACTAAGTTTAAAAGAGCAAATATATACAGTCCAATGAGCAAAAGATAAATCAATAAAAAAATTTAGTGCATCCAACATGTGACAATTTTAATGGCATTGATAGTTGATAGTAAACAAAGATGAGAGACTATACCATGACGGATAAGCTCAAATCTTGGATGACCAATCCATTTTTTGAGGTTATCCTTGGATCCAGTGAAGTAGTTGTCAGCAACAATGACCTGATTAAACAAAGATATTGTGGCAGAACTTTATCAAATCAAACTTAGTTCTATATACTGTATCTTATTTATCACTTATAGGATGATAGCAAGTAATGCCATCTGTATAAAATCAGTAAAATCATGAGTGAACATCAGAAGTATAACATTATGAGCAAATAGATAACCCTCTTACCTCATTTTTTTCATTTTCCATCAATCTGTCAACTAAGTGAGACCCAATGAATCCAGCTCCTCCAGTAACCAAGATTCTCATGTTGGACTATTATCAAGAATGAAAGAATACTGATAAACAAGGCATCAAGACAAGAAAAAAGAGGGTTATGCAAAATAGTTGCTTCTGCAAAAGCCACATTCACAAACACCTAAACAAATTTTGACCAATGGATGTAAGACGCACAGATGTTCTCTTACACATAATGCAGAACCAAAGGTAGCACTATGCAAAATAATAGAAATACAGGGAAAACCTTTTACAGTTTAACAGATCAGTATTATAGATAAATAATTAAATTTAAAACAATAAACTTCAACCTTTTGTTGAATATCTCCCCTTGTATCTTATTAGAAGATTCACAGTATAAAACATTGGGTTTGTTGTCAAAATTTTGATGAGTGCTTGTGGTCAAACTATAATATATAACCAAGAACACGAATCACTCCACATTTGACAGCATTTTCAATTAATTTAAGTTTCTTCTGGTGTTTGTGTTCCTAGCAACAGTAAAGGGTACTGAGTTGCAGTGCATTTTAAGAATAAATTTGTAATCAACAAGACGATATTCATAATATTATTATGATCACATTCAACACAGACATCCAAATCTTAAAACCAAAATGTTTAGCTTTACCTTTATGTAAAATAACAATGCAGACGAATGGCCAATCCACAAAGTAACCATTTTCTAAATCTACTAATACGACACAGTCATTAGTGTACTTGTACTAAAAAACATAACATTTAATATCTGAAATGTCTGAATGAACATGAAATTGGAATCAAGCAAGCAACGTAAATTATGTTGCATGGAAAATGGTAATCAAGATAATAAGATGCAATGCTTCACCTGAAAAAATTTGGAAAAGCGCAGGGGAGACGGCAAAGGAGGCTGCTTTGTTGTTGTCTGGTGATGTCCATTATTACCATTAGATGAATCCGTTGCCATTCTCTGAACCACTGAAATTAATTCCTACAGAAATTTTGGGGTGGTCAATGTCGTGCACAGATCAAATAAACATAAATGGGATATCAAATTCCCGAACCAAATCATGTGACTTCACGTCCATTTAATGAAAGGGTCAATTGGAGCCACAGAAAGGGCAAAGAGATACAAATAATATTAAAAACAATAAGAATAAGAAAGGGATAGAGCAAGTCAAGAACCTGATCTCAAGCTTCACAAAAAACACCAACCCAAAACCCTAACCACTCCTGACTTACCACTCCATGATCATAGACCTATTTATATAGATAAATGACAACCAAAATTTGAAAATTCTTCCACCAAACATTAAATTCAAATTTGGAAGGGAATTAAATAATTTTATTTTATTTTATTTTTTAAAAGTTTATAATAGATAAAATTAATCTCCCAAAAGCATAGTAATTCAATTTGGAAACCTTGAAAGTCACGGAAAGTTGAAGGACATAATGAAAGCTCCGAGGCAACGACAACAGTAATGGAAATCACACCAAACTATTATTCTGAAGTAAAGATTCAGAAAAGAAAAACCAAGCCCGACCCAACCAAACCCAACCCCACGTTGAATTTTGTGTCTATGACTATAATGAATTACCTAACAGGACAAATGGATCGTATGATACAAATAATATCAAATGTAAGTGCAATTTAATTCAATTCAATTTTGAAGAATATCATGTCTCTCTCTGAGTAATTAAGGTAATGAAGAGTGGTGCAGTGAGAGACAAAATATAATATAGTGGCAGTACATGAGGTACAAGGATCCACGTTTTGTCGAACTTGAGGGTCCCCCATTTTTTGGAAAATAATTAAGTAACTTTTGATACAAAAATGGATTTAATATTTTTAAAAATAACAAAGGACTACAATTATTTTCTTATCATCATAAATCGAAGTATTTTTTTTGTGGGGTAATTAATTATAGAACTATTAAACTTTTTAATGATAATTAATCATAAATCTATAATTTTCAGAAAAAATAAAAAATAACTTGGGATATATATATTTTTTAGATTCACTTGAACCTGTGCTTCTTCAGCCACAGTTTTCTTTTATCTATTTTTTTCCATCTTTTTCTGAATTTCTTAGATCAATATGAATATGGACTGTTATATCAGAGATAGGAACTTAGTTGTTATATTTCGCTATATAAAAGCCTCTTTATCCTCATTGTAACTCAAATTTACTTATCATAATATACATTTACTTTGAGTAATATTTTTCTCTCCTTTTCTTTCTCTGAAATCATGTTTCCTAACATGTTACATTGTTTGAACGCTGATAATATATTGGGATATATAGTGTGAGTCCAATAAAAAAATAGATTGAAGTGAATATATATCAAACACAGGAAGTACAATATCTATTTTTTTTTTATCGGTAAACAAATATAAAAAACTCATAATACCATCTTAACATTATTTTCGATTCTATCAAATAAAAAAAATATATTATATACTTTAGTTGTCGACATTCTTGTACATCTATTATATAAATTCAACTACCAATTTCTTGTTAAAAGTGCTTATCATGATATCTCATACTAAATTAAGAGCAATGATATGTCAACATCGTTTCACTTTAAACACTCTCAATACTTATATATATATATATATATATATATATATAATTTGTTTCCTTACATTTTCTCTCTTTCTATCTTACTTCATATCACTCATCATACCTATATTTCTCACCCTCAATTTCCCCCAAATTAATTAATCTCACTAGAGGGATTCTCCCATTGAACAAGTTCCTTGATTGCTTCTTCTATTTCCATCGTCCCCCGTATACATGCACACAAGCAGAATCCCAGCGCACTCAAACTAAGAACAACTTGGCTCTTCATTTCCTTCTCTCCTTCATCACCATATAAGTTATCAACAACAATTCTCGACCGTTGGAGAAAAGAGCCAATTGTTTGTTCAATTCCATCTTCACCTAAACCCGAAACCATGCACGTATTATTACCCCCATTTGACTTTCCTGCTTCGAGATCACAAGAGTTGTTATTCTTCTCAACCTCTTTAGCAACAAATTTCGTACTAGAAATCTCCACAAGACTTATGATTGAAGAGCAAATCAACTCCTTAACGTGTCCAACTTCACCCTCTAGCATGTTCACATCCTCTTTCTCACAAGCCCCACATCGTTGGAATTCTTGTTGTAGGAACTTCAACGCTAGTTCTCCAAACCACATGAGATCCGCCACTCTTGATAATGACGCCAAAAGCTTATTATAACAAACACTATTAAATGGTAGAAACCAAAAGTTAGGTTCCACTTCTGCTTCCACAACAAATTTCCTAAGCTCGTTAAATTGCATTTTCAACTTCCTTTGGTTATCTTCCAAATCGGTTTTGCCAGCAACAAGTAGACTCAACGACCCAATGGACTCACCAAGTGTGGACAAGCATTGTGAGAGTTCCATTTTGGCGCATGTTGAGACTATTTTGGGCCAGAAAATAAGATCCATGAAAATAGAACATATGAGCCCAATAAAGGTTTCAATGATTCTGGCTAAAGCAAATTCACTCGGTGGCCCAAAATTTTTCCTACCAAGAATTAGAATGGCCCCAATAACTGCGGAAATGCCACCAGCAGGCCCATACATTTTACTTCGCTGAAGGAAGCTCGTGAAGATGAACCAAGGAAGCAGAGACAAGAATCTAATGGGCAAGAATCTCTCAAATACGAAGCAACCCAAAACGCCATACACAGATCCTAACACGGTTCCTTGGGCCTTAACATTTGCTGCTCTATATGTGGCTTCCCTTCCAGAAACATAGCTCACGGCCACTGGAAGCCCAGCCCAGAACCCATTTTCTTTGCTGTACACTAAGCCCATGAACACTGAAAGGCCCAAAGAGAGGGAGAATTTAATTGCTGGCAGAAGATTTGTATTTCTTAACGTTGCTATCAAATTAGCCCACTTTTCTTTGGGAGAATTTCCATTTTTCCTAACGGGTAGGTCTTGAGCACAAGTTGGAGGTTCGGTCAATGATTTCTTGTGGAGGAGTTTGGCGCAAAATAAGAAGAAGAAAATGGGTAAATCTTGGTGAGTTGTTGGAATGGTATGAAGGGATTGGAGAAAGTGGGTTATGGTTTTTGCATTGGATTCGGGAACAGTTAGTGAACCGCCACGTAAGCTTTGTTTAGCTTGTTTTATGGTTAGGGTAACATGCTCCTCGAAGCTGTTAAGACCATGTTTAAGGTCTTGGTCGAGAATATTGCTGATTGGGAATGAATTGGTGCAACTTAAAGCCAACTCCATGCCTCTCAGATTGGTATCTACCTCTTGAAGTCTCTCTATTAGGCTTAAGCAATTTGATCTGAAAGTTTTAATTGGAAGTCTCTCCCATTGCATGCTCTCCTGTGCAAAAAAGAAAAGAAAATATGATTGTAATAATTAAAACAAGATTGTGGCTAATAATTTGACTCTAGCAATGAAAAAAATAATACGTATATATGGAGATGCATTAATTGCTTCCATGATATGAGATTTTGAGCTTACTTTGTAGCGGATGATGATAGAAAGGAGCTTGGTTCGCTTAGTTACTAAAGACTTGGCATGAGACATTAATCCGACCGCAGTTGTCTTGTCCTCCTCGCATATCACTTTTACAAGAAGCTTCAATCTCTTCAAGATATTTTTTGTTAATTGCTTGTAGCTTTGATTCATCTGTACTAATTACGAAACAAAATTTAGATCGTAGAAATATTTATAAAACACACATTATATAAGTAATTAAGTTGAGGTATATATATACCTCAACTCAATTACTTATTACATATCTCTACTTTTCATTTTTCTTCTATTTCTCTCCTCTTTCTACCTCCATTTTTTACCCAAAAATAGGGTGGTGTATGTCCCTGTTAAATTAATTGTCATTCCTGCACCCTGTTACCCAGTTGACAGCGAGGAATCGCAATTACTACGTACACCACCTGTGTATTATGTAATGCTAGTGAATAGTGGATGATGATGTGAAGATTCCACTTAAATGACAAATGTTTTGTGGAATCTGTACTGACAGTTTTTGTCTATTTTAATGAAGATTCCACTTAAATGCAAAACGTTTCGATCATATATAAGGAATTTTCAAAGTTTTTCTATTCTAATAGGATTGGTTTTCCATCAGAAATTTTGCTGTTTGATGAGTAACTTTTTAAACAAATTTTCCCGCGAAAATCACCTTAGATGAAATGCATATCCATAAAGTTATAAAATAATAATTTTCTAAAATAATTTAATAGTGAGAGTATATATCTAAATGGATTTTCTTTCTATGTCTTTTCCTTCCACTCCCACACCCAAAAAATGGGGATGTAGGTTTAACATTTTCCATTAACGATCATGTGTTTCTTAATACGGTTCTTTTTCTTTGTTTTTTGTGGCGTGTATACACCCGAAAAAGGTCGCAAAAAATATTATTATACCAGTCAATAAAGTCAGTAATGTCATTCATATATTTCATCCGAAATCACCTTTAAGAGGCCAAAATATTAAATGTTGACGTGATTTTTAGAGCTCAAACTAAGGTTTAATTAGTATAATAGTTCATTGCTTTCACGGTAAACAAATTCAAATCATGTTAAGTACATAACATGAGTCAATGAAGTCTAACTCAATTAGTTGAGTAAGGTGCAGGAGTTATTGTAAATCTTTGTACTGTCTTGGATTTCCATGGATAAATAAAAAATGCACAAATAATGTAGTTTCTAAACTCTACTCCATACTAATTCGCATAACATGCAGATGAACTCAAGATTTGATTACCTGGGAGGAAGCAAGACGTGGATATGGAAGGAGCAGTGCAAAAACGCAAGCGAAAACACCTAAGGCAGTGCTAGCAGCCAAGCTTATAGGGTGCATGATAGGATCAGTGTGAACACCATTTGAATAAGCCACGACGTACACGAGCACTATCTGACCCAATGATATGCGTTTAGCTATCAAATGCGTGCTCTGAGGCCAGGGAAGAACCACCACAAACGCGGAGAGCGCCACCGCCGCAGCGGTGGTGGCTTTAGAGAGCCGCCCTGGTCCGACAGCCCACAAGCTCAAGATGGCGGGGCCTATGCTCTGAAGGGTGGCATAGAGTGCGAGCCAGCATCCACGCAAGGCGTCTCCCAAAGCGGCGTCGTTTATGATAATGAGAATGGCTGTGACGTATGAGAATGCAGGGAAGGCTACGAGGGTGCCAATGGAGGAGGGGCCGTAGAGGCTGACACAACCCACTATGGTGCACGCTAGGGTGGTTCGGAACGCAGATGAGAGGCACTCTCGCCACAATGGTGGCATATTCATGATCAGTGCTATTAGTTTGTTGACCATTTGGTTTGTTTAATTATATTAGCTTTTCCTTATGATCGATGTTGAATTGATGAGAACTACTTGAGTGGTGTAGGAGGCATGGTTGGTTTTTTATAATTAGATGAGCGAGCAGAAAGCACAAAAGAGGTGCTGCAAATGTGGAAATCTTTTATTTTGCATAGAAAAATGTTTCAAAAACAGCCATATGGTATCACACACCTAGACAGACAAGAAAAAATAAAAATAAAAATAAATATAGTAAGATTTATAATGTAATAAAAAAAGATAGAAAAAAATGAGAGATGTTGATGAAGTATTTAAAATAAATAATAATTTGTATATATTACTCTTAAATAACAACCAGTATTTATCTGTTTCCATCTCTTTAATAGAAAAATAATCATTCAGGAAAAAGTTCTTTTCAATGGCAATACATATGTTAAATATCAAGAGATACAAAAGGAATTTATTGTAATCTTTGTTGTGTTTTTAACTACACAACCTTGGACCTATTATATAACAAGCTAAAGGACATATACAAAGAGATATAGATGATGTGGGACTTCTAACATATTTCTAACACTCCCCCTCAAGCTGGAGCATATAAATCATAAGCACCAAGCTTGTTACATA
>PYAF01004126.1:2669651-2701773 GCA_007407185.1 Glycine tomentella | reverse complement strand
TTCATCGGCAAAAGAAATTGATTACGTTCCTCTTGTTAGGCTCTAGATACCATGTTAAATATCAAGAGATACAAAAGGAATTTATTGTAATCTTTGTTGTGTTTTTAACTACACAACCTTGGACCTATTATATAACAAGCTAAAGGACATATACAAAGAGATATAGATGATGTGGGACTTCTAACATATTTCTAACAACATACTTTAGCTCCCTCTTAATGTGCCGTTACTTTTTTCTTCTTCTAATGATGTATTGTTTAATTAAAGGGGTCGGATCAAAACATAAAAAGAGATTTAACAATTTTGATTCCGACAACTGAACAGTTGCATATGCATGAACCACATATATTGTAGTTTTCTTATTCTAGATGCAGAAATGTTTCACTTTCAATTATCCTAATAAAGTAAGTTTTAGCTGTAATGTATGGACCATATTGTTGTAATTATCCTTATAATTAGTTATCCAAATAAATAATTATTCAGATTATATGTATAGACCTATTGTATTAGTTTTCATATCCCTATTTAATTTTTAGGGAAAGTTCCTAATTTTTTCATACAGACAAAAGCCGGACAGAAGCCTTATAAAAAAATCACTTAATATTTTTTCCTAATAAAAAGCCCAACAACAAACTAGACACAAAAGTATATATATACAAAATAGCACTGCATTATTTAGTATAAGCCAAAGCGGCAAAAGAAATAGAAAGTGGAAAATATTTCCTTCTCTATGATGAAAGCTCCTCTCATTCTCAGGGGACCCAATCCTTATTAATCAAGGTTCTTGAATATTGACATTAGAAGAAGAAATAAGGATGCCAATAATGATCGATTACACACCAAAATTCGTAAACTGGATATATAGCACATCTCAAATCAGCTTCTTCAGGCCAAGCTAATCTAGCAGAGTTAAGAGAATTTATTAGGTAGTACGTCCTGTAACATGATGCATGGTTTTGGGTAATTTTTACATTAATTAGTATGGTTAAATTATAATATTAATTTGAATATATATTATAGACATTAGTTGAAATCATAAACAGACAGTAACACATCTAGAATCAGATAATGATTTACATTAGGCATGTAATCTTTGAGGTAAGTCACGTAAACATTTAACTGTGTGCCAAATTAGATGAGGGGCATGCCAACCAACATGAAATTTAACTGTGCATGTGTCCATAGTATCAATTATTTATGAATATATAAACACTAAAATTATTATTACTATCTTTGTTCTTTTTTTAATTAGTATTTTTTAAGATTTTTATACACAAATCAAGAAATATTATAAATTTTATTTTTTGCAAAAAATAGGTTTGAAATTTTCTATAGTATCATTTTTCATTTCTACTAAGCAATAAATTAATACATAATATTGTCTCCATTTTCTTTGGTTGTTTTAGCATTCTCGTTATTTTCTCATAATAATTGATGTTTATTAATTCTAATATTAAACTCCCCCCCCCCCCCCCCCCCCCCCAAAAGAATTATAATCCTATTTAGTAATCATTTTCTCCATCAACTATTTACTTATTTTTACTAGAGTGTGGAATGCACAACCAATGAGCACACTAGTAGTTTAACTTTTTTTTAAAAAAGTTTAAACAAGCTGCCTCTCAATTATTAAAGACGATTATTCTACTTAATTAGGAGACTTAAGAGCGATTCACAAGATTTTTATTCTTTTAAAAAATACCTCTATTATTATATATATATGTATATGTATGTATGTATATTTAAAATGTAGTTGAATGAATAATCGGTTTGTAAATATTCATAAATATTGAATCATTGACATTGTTATCCTTTAGCTAAGAAGTGATAAAGCTGTTTGCTTTGTCGAACTAAGCCACAGCTATCATGGATGCATGGCTGGGTTAGGGAGTCACGTAACACAGAGATGGGGTATTTCCTCCATTCCATGACCAAATCTCCACGCACTGGATCTGAAACTGCTATATAGTCATTGCGCATTATTGATTGGCTCTGATACACAATAGGTTGCCAGCTTTCAATTGGCTTCATAAAGATACTCCACAATCTCCTAGATAAGCACAAATCCCATTTTTTTCATTGAGGCACTGCACCTTAAATTCAATAAAAATAAATATCCTTTTACTTATTTACTTTAAAATAAATTCATTCAAAAAAGACTTACTCTAACTACTACGACAGACAAAAATACAAACACATAAGCTCCAACCAATCTTTCTGTTTTTTTTTTTTTTTTATGTGTTCTACGTGTGTTCAACTAATGATTAGTTCTTTTCCTTTTTCCTTTTCTTTTAGTTTACAACACTGACATATTAGATGTCCCAATAGTATAAACACTCGTTTTCAATTTTTTTATTTATCTTTTTCTTGATATCACATTATATCATATTATTACTTTTATTCTTCTGTTTTTTTTTTCTTTGACAAGGTGTACGCTAACATTTGGGGTGTTTATTAAACATAATTCTTTATTTTAAGTCTGTTTTAATTAGGTAAGGTATTTTAGCAATAGAAGGTTACGTTCCCTCCTGCGAACTAACAGGCACACCAAGATCACTCCTTATCTTGAGGCTATAATATATCAATACCCAAGAAGAAACATGTGAGCATGTGATCAGATTTTTATATAGTAATGTTTCGAGTCATTAACTTAACTGTATGGATTTACAAAAAACAAAAAGTGTAAAGTTAACAACATAAAAATACAACACCAATTCAAATAATTTATAAACTTTATCCTTTTAGTCTTAATTTGTATGGGATACATGCACGGCCATTTTCCTTTGTCTTCTTTAAAGTTTTGATCAAGTAAGCCGCAAGTTGTAATTTTTTAATCCAAAGCTAGTAGGATTACTTTTAAGTCCACACTTTATATTGCCATTCATTCACCTTGAACCATATACATATAAGCTATATTCTTATATCATTGAACATGTGTTAATTAAGATCTTGGTTTTAATGTATTATAATGTAAAGTTTTAAAAATACATATCTATTGGTTTATGTTATATCATTATTAATATTTAATAATATAAACTTGTTAATAAGTGATAATATATTAGCTAGTAGATTAGAATGCGATTTTTTTTTGGATTTTACTAACAAATACTCCAAAAAATAGGAGTCCAATCGATATTGAATTATCCGTGAATCATTTGTGATTCATTCATTAAGTGTTTGATTAAGTTTTTTTGTTTTACAAAATAAGGAAATAAATTTAAATTTAACTTTAGAGTATAAATGAATCAAGCTAGTTTTTCATGAATAACTCATATAGTGTGAAAACGTATACATTTTGATAAAAAAAATATTAACTTTATATGGAAAGATTCTTAAACATCACCATTGCCCAGCTTTTAACATTACCAAACCATTTATTATTATTTTTTTATTTTTATTTTATCTTTTAACATAATATATTATTGATTAAAAAATTAATAAACTAAAAAACATTTAACTAAGAGATTTGATAAATAGAAGATTTTTTTATTATAAATGGGTAAAATAAGTTGAGTTCAAACTTCACATTTAAATAACTTAAGTCTAAGTTATAAAGTTTATGATATGACAGGAAAAAAAAATAATAAATTTTTTGTGTATCATTAATTTTTATAAAAAGAACTAATATGTATTGTTGTCAGTGGCATTGGGTTTAACGTTACTGAAACTCAGAACCATACGTTCAAGGCAGCAAAGGAATCGACCGTGCACTATGCAAGTAAAAGTGGGGTTTTCGTAGATCTCCACTTAACGTATACATTATTTCCGTTCGATCGAGTATTGTACTGAAACCTTTCCCTTAAGGACGAGGAAGGGTCAAGTGGGGAACGATAGGTCACTTAATTATCAAATGAAATAGGAGAAAAAAATTAAAATATAGCAATTTTAATAAAAAATTATGAAAATATTGTAATTTTCAAATTATTTATAATTGTATAACAATCAATCACGTTCTCCTCAGACGTGTTCAATCACGTCCTTCCTGGACGTGACTGGTGTTCAATCACGTCCTCCCTAAACGTGACTCACTAGGTGGTGACACGTGTCATTTTGAGATATGTGTCATTTTGCGGAACAATGTATATAAACTTCAGAAGGTTATAAAACTTTTGACTGGAGTGTCCACCAGTTTGAGGTACTTAGAGCTTCTCCTCTCAATTAGGAGTGCTTGATCACCAGTTTCGTTTCAATTGGACACTCTAGTCAAAAGTTATGACCTTCCGAAATTTATATACATCGTTCCGCAAGATGACACGTGTTACCACCTGGTGAGTCACGTCCAGGGAGGACGTGATTGAACACCAATCACGCCTAGGAAGGACGTGATTGAACACGTCTAGAGAGGACGTGATTGATTGCTATATAATTATAAATAGTTTGGAAATTACAATATTTTCGTAATTTTTTTTATTAAAATTATTATATTTTAATTTTTTTTCCCAATGAAATAGTCCTACAAGTTCGCCAAAGCAGAGATGCTAGCTGCCCCTTAATTATTATATAATAAATCGTTTCTCGAACAATTTAATATCACGATAAAGTGTAAAGGAGATGTGCTTTTGTTAGCTGGGGTTTCAGTTTCTGGTTTACATTGGAAGAAACACATCCCACGTACAAATTTGGATGTATATTTTACACATTACTAAAAGTTCACAATTTAAAGAGTGATTTCAAATCATGGTTAAACCATTGGTTATTAATAAATTTTTCAATAACAGATTTTAGTGATTATTTTAGTGGCTGATTTTATTACAACTCCTTACAAAAGATGTAATTCCTTACACCGAAAAACAGTTATTTAGAAGGAAAATAAAACTGCCTCCTCTATGTTAAATTCCACAATTTTAGCTCCACACATTCCCAACGTCCTCATTTTCGTCACCCCCCTTCCCATGAATTTTTACTAGCTAGCTAGCAAAAGTTACTAATCGGCAAATATAGTAAATGCATGTATAGCTAACTGCTTTGTCACCATCCACTATGTGTCTACCATTGCTTTAAGAAAATAGTTGTAGTACGAGTTATAGACTTATATTATCCTTTTATAAGCATATTGGTTTGTGTTGGTTTATTTGTATATATAGTAAAGAGAGATATGCCTCCAATAATAATTAATGATGATTATATATCAATATATGCATAAATATCATCCACATTTTCAACGATGCATGCCAACGAATTGTACTCGTGAGTTGTGATTAAATGAATGAAATCCATATATCAGTGGGATATATAAGTAACCAATCAAAAGATCGAAATTAATAAAATACAAGAGGTTTATCCATGCAAATGCAACCAAAACAAGCGTGATATAATAAATAGAGATTATGCTGATCAACAAGATTAGCCCTTAAAAAAGTAAGTGGAAGAGGATACACGTTTTGCACACTCTTCAACTCACAAGAGATAAAGAGTGATCATGAAATAAGTTAGAGTGTCTCCTTAATTATAATTAAAAACATCAGATGCCAAATTATTATTAAAATTGAAGAAAAAAAAGTAATATATAGTAACTAAAATTGCAATCGCTAAAGAATATTTTCAGATCTAGGAATTTTTTTTATATTTTTAAATTCAAATATTTTAAAGATCAGTTTTTTAATTAATTACTTGGTATCATTTTAGTGATATTTTTTTAAAGAATAATCACGAATTTAATCACGTTTTCCTGATCTAGGAAATATTAATTTGAAATACTTTAAATTTTTATAATTTTAACTTTTAATAGACATATATATCAAATATATCGTAATAAGAAAAAAAAACATCAAAGTAAAATATAATGATTTCAAAACATTTATCAATTATTACATTAAGGTAAATTGATAATAATTAATTAAAGAGAATGTGGAGTGTAGCTCCTTACAACAGAGGTAGCTATAGCCCTCTTGATGACTTGATTTCTTCACTGAAAAAATAGAAAAACAAGAGTTGCAAGAAAATAAATTGTCTCCTCTCTATTGAATTGTATAATTTAGCCCTACACTAGTTATAGATAATAAAGCACAACCTAGCAGCGACCTTCCTTTTCTCCCTTTCCTCCATGAATTTTTACTAGCAAAAGTTACTAATAAGCTACAAGCTATATGTGTCTGTAGCTAACTAGTTTTTATTTCACCACCCACTATGTGTCTACTTAATTCCTTTGAGAATCCTGCACATATTATAAAGCCTATTGTATGTTAGTTATATATTTGTATATAATAAAGAGCCATGCCTTCCATGAAGATTTATATGATTCTTAGATATATATTTAATATCATCCACATATTTTCAGTGCATGCCAAATAACGACCTAGATAGCCATCGATTAGTACGTGGAATATTTAACCAAAAAGCAAAGGAAATAAAATACAAACAGAGGTCTGTGTATGTACTTGCAAATGCAACCAAAGCAAGCATGATATATAGTATAACAAAAAGAGATTATTCTGTTTTACATTATTAACACTGAAAAAAAGTAAGTAGAAGAGCAGAGTATACGTATTTTGCACACTGTTCAGCTCGAGAGAGAAAGAGACATGATGAAATAAGTATGAATGTCTCTTCATGTCTTCTACTAAAGTCTAAACAGTGCACCTGCAGAGAAAGTGTTGAGGACCCACGCACCATCTTTATTGGGGTGGATCACGCTGCCAAAATTTATTTAGGTCAAGGAAAGGTTTTAATTTCTTGGAAACTTAGGATATGCAGCCCATCAATTAATCAATATATACGTGTTAGTGGAATCCTATGTAAGAAAGTACTGCACCTTTGTCTATACGTTATAAAATACATACAAGTAGTTCTCTTCAACTTCAGTGGCCTACGTACTTTTCAGAGTCTTCATCAGTCTAAATTTAGTTTCTATTGTTTTTTTTAATTAATTCCTGGTCTTCGGGCTTTGCACTGTTCAAAGAATGACCACTGGCTGCTACAGATGCTGATGGTTCCATAGAATCTGAAATCAGAAAAATAAGTGAGATCGGGGTTCAGGGAAAAGTGGGGTGGGGGTATAAGGCCATAACCTTAACGTATAGATTTGACCATGCATATAACTTTGAACAGTTATAATTTTTCGTAGTAATATCTGATAAAGACGTATTTTATGTCAAAACACTCGAAATTAAGAGAAGTAATTAGATAAACAAAGAATAGCTTTCAATTCACTGATTGAATAGATAAAATATCAGAAAACAAAAAATTTTTTAGGGCTCTGAAGATTAAAATTTGAGGCACTTAGAGACCTCTTTTGGGAAAATTTTTTGGGCAAGTCCCCTTCGAGAACTTGCCCAAGCCTTCTCCTCTCAATTTCGAGCATGTGGCCACCAATTTCGTCTCAATCGGACGTCCCGGTCAAAAGTTATGACCTTCCGTAATTTACGAAAATACCGCAAAAACCCCACACCCCCATTTTTTGCTGCCACGTGTTCCTAAATGAGCGTATTTGAGTACCCCATTTTGCTAATTATTTGACCATTTGCACCATTTTTCTAATTTTTTATTTAATTTATATTATTTTTAATTTTTTGCCGGGGTATAATAATAGGACGAACATAATAAAGGAGTTTAATTTACCATGCAACAAAATTGGACTAAACTTGATATTTCTTTTATTTCATCTGGGTGTGTTTATGAAAATTTCATCTATATATATATATAGTTTGACATTAACTTACACTTCTTTTCTATATTACGTTACGCATTATGTTTAGATGTAACTACATTCGTAACTACTACGTACAATGCTACTACCTCCTAATATTTTATGAATAAGAAAATTTGTATGTATATACTCGTACAATTAAATTGAATTTAAATTTGATAGTTAACATGGAGCGGAAAACAACTCGAACAAAGCCTAGTGGTGTGCAACCTGTTAGTGCAAGATTCTACGACGTCTAATTTGGCTTCTCGAGGCACGTCGGTCTAATTCTGCAACATGTGGGGCGGAAATGAAGCCCGTGGTTCCAGTCAACAAAAGTGGTGAAGAAAATCTAACACAAACAAATGTATCTAAAAATATCTAACAGCATTTTAGTTATTAGATATATGTCTTAAATTAAAATTTTAGACTATTTGACAAAATTTATAATATCTAATAAGATTAAAAAAAATTTATGATCTTTTTCATTTATTTTAATAGAAAATCTCATATTAAGATCTTAAAAAGAAAGAAAAATGAATAATTTTTTTTTAACAATATGCAGATATTAAAAGTATTTTTAGTGTAAGATCTTGAGTAAGGATCTTGAGTTCAAGATCTGATTTTCATTAGATTTTTCAATAAAAAAGTTGAGGAGATCTTCAATATGGAGGATGAATTCTTGTAGAAGATCTCTTTAAATCTTCACCTTGTTCAAAAGAGAATAAATTTTCTTTTTTTTTCTCTCTCATTAAAATCTTAAAATGAGATCTAACATTAAAGAAAAAAATAAGAAGATCTTTAATCTTATTTGATACTATGTACAACATGTACATAGTGCACCATCGTATTATACTAGACGTACATTCTACTATCCTCATAACTAAACAGGACATCTAACAGCACAAGAGAAAGAAAGTTTAAGCGAAAAAGAAATCAACAGAGCGCATATAGTGGTTAATTTTAAAAAATCTGTAATGCAACACATAACCCTCCAAAACGAACCGTGCAAATTTTGAGGTAGATATGATCCATCAACTTTTGAACTTAAAATGTCACGACCTGATGCAGGAACCAGAGAACCTTGCGTAAACCTTCAGCTGTTAAAACTTAAAAGGCCACAATGATGCCAAATTGTTATGAAATTCAAACAAAATTGACATTAAAATACGGAACGAAGTAATTCGAATATATATCCAGTACTTTCCGAAACAATTTTCAGAGATTCAAACTCCACATAGTCAAGGTCCAGTTAATTTATACGAATAAAATTAAACAGGTGTGAAATTAGTTGCAAAAAAACTTGACCTGAAGTAGGATTGCAACGGTTTGCAAGTTGAGCGCATCCCCGATTATGGATCGTCGCTGAAAGTCAATGAAGCGGCGCGAATCAGTTCAGTGCTTTAGAAATGGAGAGACTTCATTCATTGTCTACCATAACATCGCCCTCAACCGTATTTATGTATTTTCACTTTAATTTTTAATGAGAAAATTTTAGTTACCAGTATTTTTAAGGTTTAAGGTTAACAAATTGTTCCTTCAGAAAAGGGTTAACAATTAGGCAATTAATGATGGATTTACTAACATATATAAAAATAATATTAGAGATATATATATATATATATATATATTAAAAAATTACAATATAAAAAGTTGTAGATTATAAACTTATCAAGACACGATTTATTAAACAAGTACTATACAATAAAATCAATAGTCTAAATTGACTAAAAATTAATAAAAATAAATTACATAATGTAATATAGTTGTATTGAGGATATGAATTAAGAAAAATGAGGATATGAATTACTTCTATTTTGGATTTGAATAATATAGAAAATATTCAAATTAACTAATATAGAAGTAAAAAAAGAATAACGAAGAATTTCACATTTATTTATCATTGGATAATTAATTTAACAAAAAATTAAAACCAAATAAATGTATCATTATAAGTTTTTTTACAAATCACGTTTATCTTTCACTTGACATAATTTTGATTGAATCCAATAAAAATTAGGTGACAAATCTCTTCCTAAGTATAAATGCAAAACTCAAATGTAATATCACTAGTTAAGCTAAAATAATAATTTATCACTAAAATAATTTAAATAAATTACGTTTATCCCATAAAATAAGCAATGAAAAAATTGATAATTTAATAAATAAGATCAATTTATAATATGAATCAAATATTTTTCATGATAATAAATATAAAGAATTAATTTATTAAACTTACAAGTTTGGATTTGGACAAAATAATATTGAAATATGAACATATTATTATCTTCGTAGGAAATAAACAAATAAATAAAACACCCGCATTATCCATGGTAACGGGGATTTTCACTACCCGTTTCACGTTTGTTAACGGGACAAGCAAGTATCATGGTATTGTTATTTATACCCATGAGTATCCGTTAGTCGTTAACATTAAAATACTTTAAAAATTTATATATTTTTTTATTTGTATTTATATTTTAGTGTTGTTTTATATTTTAGAGAGTAATTTTTGTTTGAAAATCACAAAATAAATTTGAAATTTATTCATTTTTTATTTAGTGTTTTAAGAACTATTCATGAACATTTTTAATTGTATATAATATTTAAATAATTTTATTAAAATATTAAAATTATTTTTTAAAAAATTAAAAAAATATTTTAAAATATTTGTAAATGTCTACATATACTCACAAATATAAGTGAATATTAAAAAAATTGAGTATCCACTAATCAAGTGTCTCTAAAAATATTTGCTTGACTAGATAAGTAGCGAGTGATTATTACTCTTAATAATCTTGTTTTCATCCCTAGAACAAGACATGAGTATAGGACAAACAATATCATATATTATATATTACCTTATTTATTTAATGCTATATTTTAATATAGAGTGAATCGGGCAGTTCAATTACTGACTTATTGTCCTGATCAACTCAATCACCAATTCAATTTTTAAAACTATGATTCCAAGAGTGTAGGGAGGTGAAAGGAAAAAAAGAATAATGAAAAAACAGCCAAAGACCAACCCCTATGGTCTCCCCTACCTTCTAAGTAACCAAAGTAATGCAGCGCTAGGCAAAACAGCCATGTACAGGTAAACTGCAAAATTCAGATTTCAACAACATCCACAATCACAATATTAAGCAAAAGGCAAAACTTGGCACCTAATATATTTTTTAACAATAAGGTCATGCAAATGAACCAACTAAATTTCCAATAAAATAGTCATCAAGCACTTAGAATACAATTTGTTTTTCCAAGACAAATAGCAGTCTACTCGGATCAACAGTAACAGGTGAACCAATCCATACATTAAGTTGTATATCCTTCAGTTCACAAAAGGAAGATGAGAATCGAAGCTGTAAATCACAACATTTCTTGTGACTTCCGCACACATCGGCTAACCTTCTTCTTGAATTCATCTCTCCTATCTCTCCACTCCTTCTGCAACATAAGATCATGACACGGTCTAAGAAAAACTTTCAAAATAATATATTTAAACCGTCGAGCTTGAAGCACTTCATGCCCCAGACATGGCACTTTAATCAGTAAAGATCTTAGGAATAGCGATGTGCTTTTCTAAAATGATCGCAAAATAAAAAATCACAGGATCATATGCTAAATTCTGTACTCAAAGTACTCAAACAAATTATATATATATATATATATATATATTACTACCCAACTCAGCATAAGGCATGCCCACGTTGGTGAAAGAAACATCCAAGGTCTATGGCTTGACAATCTCACCCCTTCACACGAGCGTACTTAACCTGCCTCACCAAGGACAGGATAAGGCAGTGCGGCACAGGACAAAATAGAGCAACAGGTCAAGGAAAGTGCAGGCCCTGTGGCCTGTGGGTGTAGGATCAATCCCCCACCATGTACCCTTCGTATATACAAGTATCATGCCTAGTTATGCTTCTACTGAAGTTATTGTTAATTTATACTAAGCTGCATTTTTCTGCTAAACTTAGTTAATCTTTTACTAGTATGACACTTATCTCAAACATATCTATCAACTTTTATGAAATGATGGATTAGTTATATGATTGTGATTCATTATTTGGTATAATAAAATATTCTTACAGAAATTTATTCATAAATGTGAGGTAGGGAGGGCGGGGCCATATGGTGTTTGTGGGACTAGTGTAGGTTTTTGAATGTTATCTTAAAGGATGGGACAGGGTTGGGTTGAGCAAAAACCTACCCATTCTAGCCCCATTGCCAAGCCTGCTGAAATAATACTAAAATAAGCATTCTCGTGCTTTTCTTTGTTTCCGTGCTTTTCATAACTCGATCATAAAAGTTCTAGGTTTTGCTTAAATCAGAGCACAATTTGAGTAATGCCTACTTCCCTCATAATTTTAATAGAATGCTATTAAAATTATTTTTCAACTGTATTTAATCGCTTGTGAAATGCATTCATACTAAAAATATAAAATTGCCTTACTTTGTTATCTAATTATTAATAAAAGAAGTATTATACAAGTTTATATTATTTGCAATTCCACATCTCACTATTCACACCCACTAGCTATGTGCTTAAGTACCTTGAACAATAAGTCAGAATTTCTCCACATATCAAATACCTAATCTTAAGAAAATAACTACTGAAATAATTTTAAAAAAATGACAGGTTACCTTTTCTTCTCTAGGATGCAAATAAGTAGCCATAAGATAGGACTGAGGGAAAGGTTGCAGAAATAAAATAGAATCACAAAATGGTCAAACTTACCGCAGCTTCAACATTTGCAGGAGATTCATCATTAGGACTAGAAAGCATCGATATGATACTTAATACTATACTCTCTACCTGCAAGACAGCATATATAATATTAATTCACAAGCAGGTTTTAAATAGCTTTACAACTACAATATCAAACCACAAGTGGTGGACAAGAAATGGCAAAAACATCCAGAAAGATTATTTATGGCAAACTAACCTTGAAATTTTAAACATTCCAAATTAGCTTTAAGGATAAATATTTGTTACTCTAAATTCGTAATTTCTATTTGATAAACGATATTGGAAAGCTCCGGCTTCAACCTTAGACTTTTTCCTTGATCCATCACAAACTCAAAAGTAGAAAGAACTGAAACCACTACCACTAATGAGCCTTTCAGTCTTCTAACTTTATTCAGAGACTGAGAAGAGAGTTATAGCATTCAGAAAGTTGAAGTTTTAATACCTAGTAGTAGACTAATATTTCCCTTCTCATTGACAGTGCATAGTATGGAGAGCTCTATCCTACTATGACTATGTGAGCTATCGTTAATGCAATGCTGACAGTACAAGCCAGAATCACAAGAGGATCTACTCTAGAATAGATTGTGTGTATGAAGTAAACAGAGGAATCACCACAACATGAAGCCTAGTATATAAATTTATGATACAGATAGTTTCTGACACAGATATATACATTATATCTTACCAAATGCACACGGACAAATTATATTTTTGGAGCTTTGCTATCAAACAAGATCACACCTGCTAGAGCTACTAATGTTAAGCTGCACTAATCTCCAACACTAGGGACAGTAAATTGCACTTATCAATTGAATATCTTAAGTATTCTAGTATTTCTTAAGTATATCCTTCACTACACAATAACATTGATGGAAATGATTAAGCATATTATGCATACAGAAAAACTGCAGGAGGAAAATTAGTAAACAAGTGTATCGTATGGTTTGCTGGGATATTTACACATTTTAACTTTATCACTAAACAAAAGCATGCTGAAGGGATACTAAACAATAATAACCTCACATTTCAAGCACTAAGTCAATTTAGCCAGCAATATCAAAGTGGAGTCACCAATTGCAGGCCTGTTTGGATAAACTTGCCATATTTATGAGAGAATATAATAGGAAGGAAAAATGAAATAAGTTTCTCTATAAACTAAAACTAGCTTATGCATATTAGCTTCTCTAAAACATGATTTTACTTATCCATAAGCTAATTTTAACCTATAGAAAAGCTCATTTCATTTTTCGTTCTTGTGGAAAAGTTTATCCAAACACACCCTAACAAAAGGCAGAGCTCTCATTGTTAAAATAAATTAATTAATTAAATTTATGGTTTTATGTTTACGCATACTGTATGAACAGGCGTCCAGCGCTCACTTGCAAGCTCATAACCATTTGGGTCGTCACCAGGCGGATGAAGAATTGATATGCAAACTCGCCCATCGGGATACACTGCAAATGGAACAACATCATTCAATTTCATGTATCAATCGAAGCAAGATAAAAATAAAAATGAGCCAAACCAACCATTGGGATGCCATAACTCTGAGGTAAATTTCACTGATGGCGGACTATTTGGGTAGTTGGGTGGAAAGCTCATAATGGCATTGAAAAATCCCCCCTCACTACACGAAATTCAAAAAATTGACAAAATAAGAAAGCCGAGAGTGGTCAGTAAAACTAAAAACTCAAGTGCTATAAAAGATCATTAAAACAAAATAAAATAATACTGTAACTAGTAAAGCCAATCCCATAAAAGGAAAGGAAAGTTGTGACTTAGATCATTTTCTAAAACAGAAACAAAAGCAAAGTCTATATCTTAGGAAAATCAATCAAGTGCAACCAAATGAACCCCACCAAGAACAACCAAATCAGTAAATTATCATCTCTTGCAGAAGCCGCAATAAAAATAAATAAAACATAACTTGTATTCTTTTCATCAAGCCTCCGGACAACACCTATAATCTCGAGAATTAAACAAAGCAACCAGAAAGACTCACAGAAAAAACCACCTTAATGGATTCCACAGTATTAGGGCAGAAAAAGAAACAACCCCATCTGTTCAAAAAGAAAAAGAATCGTAAAACTCTGAAGAGCCCCCCAATAAGCATAATTAAAAACGTGATTTTTAGGGAAAAGCCCAAAACCCCAGAACACAGAAGCAACGAAATCATCACTGCACAAGCACAGGGAATCTAAAATCCCAATAATCAATTCAAAATCGCATATATTAGTGTGAAAAAAAGAGGTTTTTAGTGAACAGAGCTTACTAAAGAGTATCGGGGGGTCCAATTATAGTTACACTCCATTCAAAAATGTTGGTTTCGTCGACCAAACCGGCAGAAAAGCCATCGACGGGGTTTTTGCAAAGATCTGCATCAAAGGGAAGAACAATCAAAAGGGTGAGGAAAATCCACGCTAAGAGGGATAGAGAGAAAAGAGGTTGATCGGGTGAGGGAGGGCGCAGGGAAGGAGGCACCTTTCAGCTGCTTCTGAAGAAGGAGGCTTGCTTGTGACGCCATCAACGAGAGAGAGAAAGTTGAAGGGCTCTGTTGTGTTCTGTTCTGAGATTGCGAAGAAGCAGAGATAGAAGAGAAGAGAAAAGTGAGAAAGCGGACAGAGTTGAATTGTATTTATAGTATGATATGGTATATGTGAAAGGATTTAGTAACGTAGATATGATATGATATGATAACTGATAGAGAGACAAAAGAGGAAGAGAAGATGATTCCGAGTTGAGTCTGAGCGGTGTTTTGTGGCTTGCCTGCTTGGTGCGTCCAGGTACAGTGGGTGCGTGTTCCAGTTTTCATTCTATGCTACATTCCATTTTCGACTTTCCTTAATAGAAATCATTTTATTCAAATATACTCATAATATAAAGAATCAAACGCATATACTAGTAACATATTAGTATACTTGAGTAGTATTGTGAACAATTTTTTTTAATGTATAAATTTATGAATTTATTGAAAAATTCTTTTAAGGTTAACATCTAATTGCAAATCGATATTTTGTGTTGTTTTCAAATTAGTATGACAGATTTTTATCTATTTAATGTCTGATTTTTCTAATATTTGATGATTATATTTGTAATGTTATTTATTTATAATTTAAGTTAAGACGAATTAATGTTATGTTTGTTTATTTTTTATATTATCTTGATTCTAGTTATATATAAGAAATAAAAGATAATATTTTTTATTTTAATCATAAGAATTATAAGACTATTTTATATTTTATTGCTAAATTTATGTTTTACCCCTTATTAATTACGAGGTCGATTAATAATATGCATTCATTTCCTCATGAAATAAAGTGAATATATTTATTGAGCTGTTAACAAAACTATATATACCTATTGGTTGAAAATTACCTTTAAAAATAAGTGTCTCTTAAACCATTAAATGTCAAAGTCTTAGAATAAAATTAAAATTTACACAACTCAATACACATTCTCTTTTATTAGTTAAAATGTATAGAAAACTACCAAATCAAGATAGAGAGCCATTAAATACTAAGTGAGATTCACTAAATTTTGTAATTCTCAATAAATTTCAACCAATAAGGAAGAATGTGTTCAAAAGAGTATGTTGGAGTATGTAACATTTTTCAATTAACTAATCTAACCACTAATATTAATCTTAATTAATTAGTAATTGTTTCTTATAAATAGAACCAAATGTAATATTAAGTCTAAATGCTTTTAATGTTATATTTGAATTACTTAAGAGTAAATTTTCAATTTATTTATCATCATTTTTAATTAATATATTTTTATTGATTTTTTAACTTTATATAAGTAAAGTGTGAGTTAAAGATGCATGTATTAATATATAAATATCCACTTGGTAGAAGATACCAATTAAAGTTGTTACTTATAAGTGTATGAGAACAAAGACCTTATTTAAATCCTATTCATTATCATTCCTACTTATTCAGTATTAGATTGTTGGTAACACTTACCAAGAATTCAGTTTGAGCATACTCCATCAATCTAAAATCTTAATGTAAGAGAAATTCTCTTGAAATAATTTTTTAATACACTCTCTTAATGTATAGAATCGGATACATGTATTTTTTTTAAACACAAGTATTAATTTACACTCATTATTCAACAAATCTCTCTTAGATTTTTATAAATTTCAATAAATTCTAATAACCATATAATGTTGTACATATTAGACCCTTAAGTGCCACTCTACACAGGCACGTTTAAAAAGAACCTCACCTCAACGGCTCAACTAATATTTATTTTATATTTTTCTCTCCTCTTTTTCTATTTTTTTGTTATACAGTACAAAAAATTACAGAAATATAGTTTCTGTTATACTACTAGCTAGTCCATGCATGCTACATTTTGAATGTGTATATGATCCAACTACTACCACCCAACAAACCCTTCGCAGTTCAGAGCTAAACCTTTCATCTTCCCCACTTCAATTCCCAAAGCATATACTGCATAGCTTAGCTAGCTAGTCCTCGATCTCACCTGCACTTTACGGCCCAACCAGTATACTACCTTTCTCTGTCGTTCCCGAGGTCATCTAAGGCACTATGCATGGCTTAGGAAATAGAGAGAAAAATCAATTGTAATCTTAATCACTATGCACCAAATCCAACAAGAAATGATTGTTTTCTCGAATACCATCTCTCTTAGCCGCCACTCGCCATGTTTTCAGTGATGTTCTGCACCAAAAACAACACAATACGCATCTCTCTTTATTCCCTCTCCCCAACCATTTTCTTTGACTTTATAAAATGAATGGATGCTAGCTAGCTAGCTGCAGAAGCTGGCCATGCAAATTAGAGTCATAATTAATACTACTAGCAATTGGTATATTTGTTGGAGTTATATATATTTGCTACAGCTCAAGACCATTTTTCCTTGTGATTGTGAACAAGTACTAGAAGATGGAGAGTCACAATACTGCAGAGGATAAGAGTGGAAGGAAAGGATCAAGTGAGGCTCATTCATCAGTTTCACGATGGAGTCCTACGAAGGAGCAAATAGACATGTTGGAGAACCTTTACAGGCAGGGAATAAGGACTCCCAGCACTGAGCAAATACAACAGATTACCTCTAGGCTCAGGGCTTATGGTCACATTGAGGGGAAAAATGTCTTCTACTGGTTTCAAAATCACAAAGCACGCCAAAGACAGAAGCTCAAGCAGAAGCAACAAAGCATTGCATACTCCAATCGCTTTCTTCATGCCTCCCACCCCATTTGCCAAAATGGTCGGTTCACTCATTCTTATCTGTCTTATTACGTTTTTATGTATTATTGTACTGTTCTATTGCCTATTTGATATGCATGCATCTTCATTATGGTTGATGACCAAAAGGCTGTTCATATGATTGTTAGTGGGATCCAACAACTGTGGTATATATAATATACATGTGTCTAATTAAACCAACTCAAAAAATTAAAATCACCTAAAATTAAGTGTACATACATGTCTCTTGTTTATTTACCTTTCACAATTATGGATACATAGAAATCAAGTATGCTTTCTTTTCAAAAAAAAAAAGAAGTTAAGTATGCTGTAATTCTTCTCAATGGTTGAAAATGATAAGGGTTAGAAGCCGGTATTGAATTTTAGGACCTGTTTGGATACAAGTCATAAATAATTCTGAAAAAAAACTATTTTCAGTAGAAATACTCTCAAAAATACTTGTGGCTTGTATCCAAACATGTCCTAAAACTATGTAATTTTATAGTGGTGATCAAACTAACTATTGGTTGAATAAATGTAATTACAGGGAGGGATACCCCTGCTTGTACGCTTCTACTCCATCATCTAATATATTTTGTCTTAATTAAAAAATTACTTCCATCAGTCTGAAATCATTTTTTTTTTGTTTTCAGTTGCCTGCGCTCCATATTGTTTGCAACAATGTGGATTCAGCTTTTATCCTCACCAACGAAAGGTGCTTGCAAGTGGAGATATTAACTCAAGGATTGAGATTGGGTCCTTTGGCATGATAAGAATGTGTGATGGCATGCCGAGTGAACACCCGGATTATAACTATAGCACCAGTAACCGTGAAGCCTTAACTCTATTTCCTCTTCATCCAACCGGCATTTTGGAAGAAAAAACAACTCATTCTGTTGATGTCACCGAAAAATCTTTTGTTTCTATTGCTGTTGATGAAGATGGTCATCTTGGAAATCAACCCTTCTTTAATTTTTTCAGTACTGAAGAACGAACGTATCGAGAGAGTGATTAAGTATCATCGACCAAAACTACTAACATAGTACTACTACATTCTTTGAGTAGCACGTTGTTCATCTTCGAAATGAGTTTTGTCTAATTGGATAGAGTTTAACGTAGCAACACCAGGCATGTTTTATGGTATAACGATTGTGTATTCACCAAAAGAAATTAGAGTTTGATACGTTTGAAAAAATTAATGTTCCGTTTATTCTACATGTAGCAATTTTTGCAATTGGAACCCCTACAGCTGTTCAGTTCATAAATGAACAGCATGACGTGCAGTTTTAAATCCAATCGTGTTTAATTTTCAAAAGGAAAATTTCACGTTTCAATTTAATTTAAAGTGTTCTTTTTGTAAGAATAGAGTTTGTGTGAAGTTGAAAGCATAATTGCAGATCTCAATCCTATATTGTTTGATTGAAATTATAATGAAATTCATTAATTTCATTGCTTCTAACCACTAAGGTCGTTCTAATGGTTGGAGATTTTTAAGTTTGAACCTCACTAGTAGACTGTTTTAAAAAATAATTACATTGCTTATGTACAGTGATAATATTAATTTTGGAATGTTTATACCTATTAACAATTTTTTTAGATATAAAATTGACCTGAAGGGGAGCAAGGGTTCAAATCCATCCCATTAACATTTTTAATTAAATTAACAAACTAACATTTGTTGATTAAAATAAAATAAAAAAACTTATTAACGAGTTTTTCAATTATTTTTATTATTATCTTTGTGGAATAACTGAAATTTAAATAATATTACATGTTAAGGGTGCATATCTGCAGCAGTTTTTAGTGTAGTTAGTAGCTTATTAATAAGTATAATACTTAAAGTATATACCTGACCATACTAGATCTTTTTTTATACACACCTACATTTTTTTTCTCTTTCTGTTTCTTTATCAACACATCATTTCCTTAGCATAAAGGAGTTGTTTTTATTTAAAAACATTTCTAAAAGAATAAAATAAAAAAAAAATGAGATGAGCAAAACATAAACAAAAATAAGCTTTTTATTAGTTAATTTTTAGAAGTTCACCAATATAATTTCTCTAAAAGATGAGATGACATCTACAAATGAACTAATGAAAAACTCATTTTAACTTATAAAGAAATTCATTTCATTTTATTCTTTTTATTTTCGACGGATTCTAATATGAAGTCGTAAATTACAACTTCATCGGTGAAGCACAAAATATCACCGTAAGATATATTATTAAAAAATTCAACGGAGGAGATGTATTGCTACCGGAAAAAATTGTTCGATGAGGTGTTTCTGCATAGGGTTATTTTTCCTCACTGAAAAAAATATTATTTTTACCAAACTCCAATGACCTACACAACCTCTCCCCGCCACCGCGGCACCACAGTCGGTGGCCATTGTTTATCGCCATGCGCCATCGTCGAAGGAGGTTTCCAGTGGTAGTGATTGTTTTTTCCATCTTTTCCACTACTTCTCCTTCTCCTTCCTCTTCTCCGCCACTTTCAACAGGTTCTAACAGTTCTCCGTAGGGACATTTTTTTCCTCTGTTTATGTCCAAGTAAGATTTCTACAAAGAAGGGAAACTCCAATAAACTGAACATGAGCAGCGAAGGAAAATAGTTTCTAGGATCATCATCGAGCAAATGAAAATGTTTTGTGTTTTATACAACCAAATTGTATTTTTGTTATTTTTTGAAAGAGTTAAAAAAATTGATTTACAACATAATTATTTGTATTGCTTTCTGAAGGGTGAAAAAAATAAATAAAGAATATAATTGTGATTTTGTTGTTTATTTTTTTTCCAACCAAAACTAGAATGAAGCTTTCATTGCCCATTTCTCTCTTCTGTATCTACATGTTGGGGCGATGTATGTGGTGAAGATCTTGGATCAATGGGTCTAGATTGATGGCGGTGAGAATGCACAAAAGCGTGAACAGACGTGCAAGGCCAAGGATGTTGCCCATTTCTATTAATTGCATAAACCACACATGTGTGCTTCAGTCATGAACACAAGAAAATGCAGGGGAGAGAAAAAACCCAAAGAAAACTAGAGAGAAAAACTCCAAAGGAAACACAGGAGACAGAAAATAATATAAAAATAAGAATGTTTTTACTATTTTTTCTTCCGATAAATGATCTATTATCACATGTCATTCTACTCCCTCACAGGTGAGCACTTATTTTTTGACTTCATATTAAAATTCACCCATCGAAACAGATCTTTAATATATAAATTTTACAACACGTTTCATTATACAGTTTGCGTGACTTAATGTTACTTGTAGGCTTCAAGTTGAGATGGGGTGCTGTTTATAATTTTGTTTCTGAAAAAGGTAAAAGGGTAGATTCCAGACCAGGATTCACGCTGCAGCGTTGGAAGTAATTGGTAGCTAATGTGTCCAGCATATATCGGTGGGTGAAGGAGTTCAGATTGAAGAGGCATAAGATCTCAATTGAAATCACGGCCAAATAGAGAAATAAAATAAATGTGGATATGTATTAAAAAAAAAATAGTATGATCATGTGTATATATTAAGGGGAATTGTACTAATTAGTTGCTTACTGCACCAAATAGCGTATGATTTACACTCACATTAATCAATATTTAAGTGTTTTATAATATGTTATTATCTTCAGAAACTTGTCGTATATATTTTCTTTAATCTTGAATATAATAATAATAAAAAAAAACTAACTTATATGCTTATTAAAAAGTTAGTATCATTTAATTATATTAAACTCATTTGAAATATAATTTTTTTCCTAATCTAAAATGATATTAAAAAATAAAACTTCAATTAAATGAGAATCTTTTAGAAATGATCTCATTAGATAAGATAAAATTAAATTGTTTCTGATTTTGAAGTTTTATTTTTCAACAACTTTTTTTTTCCAAATTGTCCCAGATTTCCCGATGGCCTTTTTTTTCTTCTTTCACCTACTTTTTCGTAATTTTCTATATAAAATCTATTTTTCTTTTTTGCATCCAAACAAAATTATTTAAATTGAAACTATTGATAAAACTATCAAAACTTTTCTCACATTTTCCACGCAGAAGTATCAATCTTGAATAGAGAGGTCGCTAACTAGACATGTCCTTATTCCCCGTCCAGGTGAGATTAATTTTTTTTCAGCTTTTTAGTCCTGTGCTTCTGCTTGCGTTTTTGTTTTGGAGGTGAATGATCTATGTCGTCATTTTTCCTAGCAGAAGGGCTGTGGCTTGAAGGCAAATCTTCGTCAGAACTAAGTACTAAGTCCTCCACAACATCGTCATCAATGGCTTTCTCTTTCTGCTGCTTTTTCCTCTTTCTTTTTGTTTCTGTAGGTTGTTTTATCCTGAAAGCAAAGCACCCTCAGACAGAAGTACAACAAAAAAACTTGTGCCAATGTCAATGCGTGGATGAGTGCATGAGTGATGTGTATTAGTGTATGTGTGTGTGTGCAACTGTGTTTGCCAGAGAAAGAGAAAAAAGGAAAAAGAGAATCATACTTAGAGTCATTTCCCGGTAACCAGGATGAACTAAAGACCGCGGCACCGTCCTCATTCTTTCTCGCATCCTCTTCATCACTTTCTGATATTTCATTCTCAAATTTAGAGGATTCTTCTCCCACAAGAACACTGGAATATCTCAATTTATGTCAGAAACCTCTATCCTAGGTATGATTACAGGTTGGATATAGTAATGCCTGCGATTGAACTTAAATTCGAAGTTCATACCTGGATTCCATTAATGAATTATTTTTTTGCTCTGCTCTCTGGCGGAGTGTCATGACGTACTTTGACAGTGCACTAGAAGCTGACTTTTTTTCATCCTAACATGATCAATTTACTCTTTTCAATCCTCAAATATAAATTTCTTTTAAATAAAGTACAGTAATGCTGAGGTTTGGATTAGGAGGGAATATAAGCCAAGAACAATTGATATAATAGAAATAAAGGAAAAGAAAATAACAAGTAAACTATGAAACATTAAACATCAATGAAATGATTTAATCCCATTCATATGCATGTGCACTGTCAGATAGTAGTAGATCACATTCAAAAGACTAAATAACATGGCATGTCACTTTACTAATATTATTTATTTACAAAAGCAGCAAACAAGAAGTTAACTAGCTCAAAGAAGACCAAGTTCTTATGCAGGTTAGTGCATATGAGAGAGAGAGAGAGAGAGAGAGAGAGAGAGAGCCCACATCCAACAAGGAAGCGGTACTGATTATTTATTACTAGGTTCATTATCTATTTCCTAAGTAACTTAATTATTTAAATTCATTATTGTACAATTCCAGTGCATCGTATTGTATAAATTCGATATAAATATGATATCAGAATTCAGTGCTATGCACTGACGCATTCATCCAAATTAGGGATATTCTTCAATGATCTTTCTCTCTTCAGTCAAAACTCACATTCCACACAAGTGAAGAGAGAAACTGTTCAAACCTCAAGGAAAGATGCTGCTGCAAGGTCATTAGGTAAAAAGGAAATTGACAGGCGCTTTCCATTCACGTAGTCAGAACTAGCCTCAATCTGAATGTGGAAAAATGAAAAATTAGAAATGAATGCCATGAGTACTGCTGAATGCCAATGATAAAACATACAAGTAAATCCCAGTATCACCATTGCATTTTTTTAACATTTTAATAGAAATACCTGGCGTATAAGCTGCCTCATTTCTTTTCGAAATCTCTCAACTTTAGTCGATTTGCAAAAGCTGCGCAACCTCACAAGTGGAATAAAAGACAACTCCAAGAATGCAATGGAATAACTCCACTGTGCCAAGTGTTCAGCAAGCTCTTCAACCACAGAAATAACACATGCCTCTTGAAATGCTCGTGTCTTTAGGGTCAACTTGCTAACCTAATATATGGAAAAATTTCTCTAAAGGTTAGGTGGAGCTCAAAAAGTACACATTGAAATCGATTCATGTTGCAAATACCTTCAGTATACTGCGTAAATCAACAGCTTTGCCAACACCTCCCGTTGGGGGTCTATTCAATTCTTTCATCTCCAGCATGTCCAAAAGGAGCATAGACACTGGTATAAAAGAATGTGTAGAAGCTGCAATCTGGTTCAGCATTCTTACACATCTCAACCTAAGGGGAAAATATCTGGCTGTGGGAACCAGACGGGCTACCCCAGAAATTATTTGGGTCAATGGATATGCAAGTTGCTTAAAGTCCAATTCTGAACTGTAGGCACAGATAGCACCGGTCCAAAGTTCAAGGCAGTTTATGAATTTCCACTCATAAACCTTGCGAAAAGATTCCTAAAGAATACATTCAGGGAGAGAGCACTATAAGGACTGTAAATTAAGCAGAGCCAGAAAAGCACAAACAAATTGTATCAAGTATTAAAAAAAGTCTAATGAGTTAAGGTTGTGCTACCCCTAGATTCAAAACTGATTAAATCGCGGGGGGGTGGTTGATTGTTTGTATCATGGTTGAGAGGTGGTTGAAACTTGAAAAACAGGAGCACAATTGTATTACTCTTCCCTCTAGTTTAATACAGGTGTGAGCTAGAGGAGATTTGTGCTTCAACCTACAGCCTTTCTATATTTTCATCAACAACAACTTACCCTCATTTTTTACTCTATTTTTTCAACAATAATCAAGGGTGCCTAGTAACTCTAACAGACAAAAATAACAGAACTCTGAAGGTTTTACATGCAAGGTTAAAGAACCAGTTTAACAGACAAATCATGCCAAACTTGTAAGAACTAAGTGACTGTTTTTGAAGTTCAAATATAACCAGTTTGTTAGGATAACTATAAATTCAAGCCACTTCTTACAGTGCCTAATAAGAAAATAACATGTACTGGACAAATAAAACAGCACCTTAGTCTTTGTATTAAGTGCCTCCCTTAAAATTGTAGCCAGTTGCCGGATGTAAGTGAAGGCATGTTGATATGCAGTTGGAAGATCCACGCCAAGAAGTTCAATGACACAATTGCCAAGAAAACGGATATGTTTAAGTTTCACAGCATTTACAAAGTGGCAATTCAAAACATAGGCTTTATATATTCCTTTGAAGCATTCATCTATGCAGCCAGACCCAATACGGATACATAAGTCTCTCATAAATAGAAACGAAACAACCGGAAGGGCACCTCCACCAGTACCCCAGAAATGAAGGACCACCTGATAAAATCAATGCAAAAGATAAGTTACATGCCCCAGAATGTAAATCAACATTTGAAGGGAGGGCAAGGAAAATAGTTGGGGGTGGGTGGGGTGGGGGGGAGATCTCCCTTCATATAAATCATGCAAGATTGAGAAAGGTTTTAGTTGATTGACATCTATCTAATCAAGCTATAATAGAATTACTGTACAGGACTAAAGGGACCACAATCAATATGCATCAAAAGACATGCAATACAGATTACAGACTTAAAAGGACTAGAGTTCATTTCTGTAATAAAAGAATACCGTTGAGAACATCGATTCAAAGAACAATGGGTTACTCATACCTTAATGTATTTTCTTAGGAGTGAAGGAAAAGCAGCCAAAAATAACAAAGAATATTTCAGCCGACGTAAAGTAAATGATATCATTTCTGTGTCAGTCATTTGGTTCAAAACATGGAGAGCGTTTCCAAGGTAAGACTTTACTAAATGGCCATAACTCTTCCAATTCTTCGTGGTCATTAAATCTGTTATGGTCTCTTTCTTTCCACCAGAAGGAGGAAGCTTCAACAAATTTCTTAGTATTCCATCCATTTCAGTAAGTACAGTCAACATTATTTTGTTGAATACAGTGCTAGACATTACACTAAGCTTTGCCATAGATTCATTCCCCCCATCATCACCATAGTGACATGCTGTCCTGAAAGCCCTCATCAGTGAACGAATCGCACTCAAGCTCCCACTTTCGTGAATTGATTTGCGCCACAAATCAACCATAGAAGTAGTTATAACTTCCTTAGAGGATTTTTGTCCCTTCTCTTGAATCTCATCCTCACTAACCTCCTCATCTAGCTGTTGATCTCCATCTTCTGTGTCGGTACCCACATCTTCCTGGAGAAAAGAAGAAAACCAGTTATTTAATACCAAGGAAGCATCAGGTGGAGCTATTTAGTGATATGTATAAATAAGCAAACTACACAAAACCAAAACCAATATTTTTAAGATATCCAAATAAGGATTTACTAAAAGAACAGTCTTCAGAGCAATTCATTCCTGTTGAAAAACAATAAAAGGATACGGTTATAAAATCTTAGTAGATAGGGCTAAAACGTGAATGTTTTTTAACAATGATATTTGAAATTCAAGGGGAAAAAGGGAGAAAAAAGATTACAAGAATTTGCAGCTTTTTAAGAAAAAAATTATAAACGAATCAAATGCATCATTACTATAGAAAAAAGGGGAGAAAGCATATGATAGTGGAGGATAGATATTCCTTTATAGCAGAAAGAAAATAATAAAGCAAGTCAAAGAAGCTAGAAAATGAACAGGCCAATCTCTTTGCATATCATAATAGAGATCTCGTTGAAATATAAAGAGTGATGCACCAAATAGAAGTCATGATTCTCATGAACATAAAATCCTATAATATAACAGGGCAAAGGCATAACCTTGAAAATATGGGCATTCATTTGCAACTAATTCACCAGAAAACGCAAGAAGCATCATAAACAATTACCTATATGGGTTAAAGGATAAATCAGATGATTCAAGTAAAACTAGAAGGGATTATAACATTTAGTGAAAAATCCTCTAAACATGAAGACCTAACCAAGTGTGCTCACAAAATCTAATAGGAGAACCATTGCCAGAACCTAAAAAATCTATTAGTCTAAATGAAGCAAATCCAGAAAAAATATCATCCAAACTCTCCTATCTTTATTAAAGGAAAGATCATAAGATTCTAGTAAAACTAGACAAAGCTAAATCATTAGTGACAAATTCAATAAATATGAAAACCCTACCATACCAGTGACTTCCCAAAATCTGATAGGAGAACGATCACCAGAACCTAAAGGATCTATTGGTCTAAATGAAACAGATCCCTGAGTGGGAGGATTTCAAATTTGCAATGATTGGAGCATTCGTGTCCCACTATGAGCTAAACCATATTAAATTTATATTTCCTTGTGCTGACACACAAAAATGTCTCTAATAATTTTTGGAAAAAAAATGAGAAATAAGAACAAGATACATAGGATAAGATATCTCCTGAAAGAAAACAAAATATAGAATAATAAAAAATATAAGACTATAAGAGATAGAAACCAAGGCATTCTAATCAAACAAGCAGAGGTTGGCAAATTCTAGGAAGGCATTGGTAGATATTACATATTACATGAAATATCAAAACCAACCAATAATATTTCAGGGACCCTATATGCTTTGTAGTTTATTCATGGCGTAGTAAAAGGATGGAAAAAATGAGTCTAAGTGTAGCATACTCACATCTGCATCATCATCACTGAATTGAAGCAACTCATTGTCATGCTCTTTCAAGAACTCATAAAACTCTGGGTCCTGAAATGGAAAAGCTGTTAAAAACATCACCAATAGTGTGTAACCAAATAAGTATAGAAAAAAGATAATCTCCTATCAAGCACCATCTGGTTCCAATTTCAAAAAATGCAAACATTTGCACTAGTGAATTACTTTATTAAAACCTAAATTGAAGCGTTTCCTTGTCCTTGTCTTCCCTGCCATTCCACCCCATCCAAATACAGTCCCAGTGACTACCAATGTGTCTAATTTCTCTATTAAAACTTGAAGCACTTACGAGCTTTCTCGAGACAATGAATTCAAAACTACAGAACTTATTCAGTTAAACTATAGAGAACTTTTCAAATAAGAACAAGCAACATGATGGACCTTGATCCTAATTAAAGGAGCCATATGAAAAATAGATAAAGTAAAACTATATATATTATTACATAATGCTAAAATGTCCTAAGAAACAGCAACGCGACAAGCCTAACCTTCTCCTGAAGTTTCTGCAATTGGTCTTTATGCTCTCGTGCTCCACTCGCAGTCCCAGACATGGATTTTTTTCTGCTCTTTCGGCTTACACTATTCTCTCCATCCAAAGTCCTCTCCGATAAGTCCATGTTGGTTGAATAAAAAACCTGTTTACACATTGAAGGGCCAAAGATGAAAAAGATTAAGAAATAAGACGAAAGTTGAGAAAGTGATAACAAGAAAGGAAGTGAACTAAAACCCTATTCGTCGCCGGTAGTGATGCTGTGTGTAATTGCAGCTTCGGCGGCGGGACAGAATATAGAGAAGAGATGTAAAAGGAGGTGCTTTTATTTTATGCCTAAAGATGTTAGTCCCTAATCTGTCAAAAAAAATATTAGGCGTAAAAATTAATTAAAAATGGCATGCCCTAGAGAATTCAAACTATTTTTAAATTTTCAGTATTTTTTTTTGTTTTTAATTATGAAAACTTGTCCATTTTACTATAGGGTTTTTTTAGTTAAACTCGGATTAAATCAATATTAAATTAAATTAAAAATCTCAAATTTAATTCATATTAAAAATTTAAGTTTAAATTCTACATTTCATTGAAGCAGTTTAAATAAGTCAAAAGACTTAGTGTGAGTCACCTACTACATTGAATTGGACATAAAAAAAACTTAAATTCAAGTAAAAATTTTAAAATGAGACTTTATGCTTTACAAATATGTGATTGATATTAGTTTTATTAGGACTAAGCGTTGACCAAGCCATGATTTAGTCAAGTTAAAAAGGCTTGAATTCAATTTATATTAAAAATTTAAAGCCCAAGCCCAAAAAATCATAGAGCGGATTTGGATCGAGCTATTGCAAACTGGATGACCGTCATAAGCTATAATAGGTTTAGTAAAAATATCAATTTAAGTTTCTAAAATGAGATTCAAGCCTAATGAAAATCATGTTTTATGGACTTTTTACAAGTTAAAAAAACACGTATTTAATTCATAGCTTAACCTTTATATGTCATCAAACAATTTCAAGTTGGGTTAATTACAATCTGAATATGGGTTGTAAGTTATAATGGGTTGAATTAAGAAATTTATATTCAATTTAAACTTCTAAAATAAATCATGAGTCTGATGAAATTTTGGATTGTATTAACTTTTTTGGACTATGCCCAAACCAGATCATGATTAAATCTAGCTAATGAGACCTAGGTTTAATTTATACTCAAATTTTAAAATTAAAATAATTCAAGTGAGTTTGGGTCAAGTTGATCACACAAACTCTATGTAGATTAAGTTTCTAAAATGAAGCCTATAATGAGTTGAGCTAAAAGCTAATATTCAATTCTAAGTTTCTAAAATTACGTTTAAGCTTTGTGAAAGTCGAGTTTCGTATTCTTTTTTTTCCAAGGTTAAGTCAATTATTTTTTCCTTATGCATATAGAACAAAGACTTAGGCTTGTTGTATATGCTATTCATAAGAATGAATTACACAAATCTTTTCTTCATGTTTAAAGAAATTACACATATATTTTTTTTTATAAAATCTACACAACCCTCCAGTAAGATTTAAGAAAATTACACATGTATTTCATCTGTTTTTAAAATATATTTAGATTTAATGTTATTATAGTTTATATGCAGTTGAATTAGATGATTTTGTGTGTTGGGTCATTTATGACTTAGTTGGAGTGATTTCATTTGGTTTTGAAACATATAATTGTTCATTTGGTCTATGAATTTCTTGGCATGAAATTGGTACAATGATTTTGTTGCTCAAATTAGTATTCATTTGACTTATAGGTTTATTAGTATAACATTTTGATTATTAAAATTGTCTTATACTTGAAAAAAGAAGGTAAGGATATTTTCGGGGAAAAAAAACTCATAAAGTGTAATTTTGACAAAAAATGTCATTTAAAACATATATTGTTAAATGTTTGGATGACATTTAAGGGATTTATGTAGGTTTTAAAATTGAGATAAGATATTTATGATTTTTTAAATTTCAGGAAAATTGTGTAAGTTTTAGAAAGAAATAAAAAAAGACATATTTAGTTTTTGATAAATGTTTGTGTAATTTACTCATTTTAGAATGCCTTAAAAGGTTTTAAGTTTTCCTATTAAATAGTGGACAATGGACCTTTTATTAAAAAAATTTAAAGCATCTTTTCATTAAACTAAAATATTCTTAACATAAATCGTTCTTACAAAATCTTTTTAGTCCACTACATTGTACTCGTTCTATTATTGTATAATACTTGACGGAATATTTAAATAAATACTTTATAAATTTCATTTTACCAGGTCATGCTCATGGCAATAAATTCCATATTTCCTCTCGTCCATCATATTCAGTATTTGTGCATTAAAAGTAAATATTCTTTTGATCTTGTGGCTTGTGCCAACTAAACTTTCGTTCTTACTAATGTTAGGTTTGATTTTTTGGTTACCTTGCTTGCTCAGTTACAATTGATGCTCACACAAAAACAAAACAAATAGCCCATGTGATATTTATTCAATCCCTTCACTAGGGGTGTTCGCGGCCTGGATTGGATCGGTTTTGAAGCAAAAAATCATTCTATTCAATTCCTTCGGTTTGGTCATTTGATTATCCATTCAGTTTTAAATTTTTTTCAAATCCGATCCAATCCAATCCAATTTTTTTCGGTTTGGATTGGATCGGTTTTCGGTTTTTTAAAAAGTCTAAAAATAAAACTTATGAGACTTATTTTTATCAAAATAAGGAGTATCTAACATAAACAAACACATTCATTGGACAAAAACAAACATCATTTTATAATTTTCATTAGACAAACAGGTTAATTGGACAAAATAAGAAGCAATGTATTGCATTTTTGGTTTTTGGGCTATGATGTGGAATAAGCCCAAGTAAATAAAGGGTAAGATATGGTTTATATTTGGATCGGTTTGGATTGGATCGGTTTTCACCGGCCAATCCGAAAACTGATCCAATCCAGTGAAAATTTTTTATTTTTTTTTAATTTTCGATTATTTCGATTTTCGATTTTTCGGTTCGGTCATCACGATTTACATCGGTTGATGAACACCCCTAGCCTTCACCCACCCCAGCCCCCACGGCCCTTTCCGTAACCGCATTTTCTTATCAGATTACCCAACCAGACCGCACCCTTTTGAACTCTTATCTCTCCCTTTTGGCCAAAATCTAATTTAATTTCAGTTCCGTAGAAGACGTGGTTGATGCTTAAGCTTACTTACAACTTACAATCTTAGCTTTTGGCTACGCATAAGTTTTCACGTTCCTTCCTTGGATCTTTGCCTCTTCATTCCGCGTCCTCTATCATAAGTGACTCATAAACTTGGGAGGTAAGATAGTGTATCTATGACTTAAGATTAAGACTTTACCCCTTCCAAGAAGAATTTTCCATTAGCCTAGAGCGTGTCTTTCGGGGCCTAAAATAGACTAGTGGAGTATTATCTTTATCACAACGTGACCTTCATAAGTGGAAGGACACGCCTTTCCCAGAACCTGTCCACCTTCTTGTGCCTTTGTTTCTTAGCTAACAAAAATTTACACACACTAGTGTCCTTCCGACAGCACTTTCTTCCTTAATAACTGCGAAAACTTTGATACCTTTCAATCAACCACCGAAAAGTTAGGGACTTTAAATTTTTAGTTTTTTTGATATGAAGATGTGTGATTGATTGATTCCCCAGTGAAGGGATAAGGGGGTCATGTCTTTCGGTGGGTTAAGTATTGCTTTGAGTCTTGTCTTTGGGTGTCTTCTGCTGGCTCTGTGTGCTCAGCTTTACTATTTCTTATGGTGGAAGAAGAGAAGGACACAGATGGATATTGAGATGGATGCAAAGGGTGTGTTTTATTGGGGATGCTGGAAGACCCCTTGTGCCATGCATGGTGCCAACAACAATGGAAGAGGGGGTGTGAATAGGGACATGGAAAGCACAAGAAGTCATGAGCCAGAGATGGAGTTGGATTTGCTGCACAAGTCCTTTGGAGAAGAGGGTACTGTTGAGTCAGAGTTGATGAGGCTGCACAATCTGGCTGGCCCACCAAGGTTTCTCTTCCCCATCAAAGAGGAAACTAAAGAAGATTTGGAGTCTGAAGATAGGAGCCGAAAGGGGTCAAGAACAAGGAGTTTGAGTGATCTCATGTTGACAATTGACACCCCTTTTCTTACCCCTGTGGCTTCCTCGCCTTTGAAGTGTTGTTCTTTGCCTTTGGATCCTCTTCATTCTTATAAGCATCAAGGATTCAACCCTCTCTTTGAATCCTCCGCGGAATTAGAGTACAGCAGGTTTAGATCCTCTCCACCTCCGAAATTCAAGTTCATGAGGGACGCGGAAGAGAAGTTGCATAGGAAATTGATGGAAGAGGCGAGGAGAAAGGCTGTGGATAATAATAATGTCCAAGAATGTGAGGTTAAAGATTGTTCTAATGAAACATTGGCCACAGATTTTAGTGATGGGTCCTTTCTTAAGTTCATTCAAACAACAGAACACAAACAGCTTCAACAATATCTACCACAGTTTTCTTCAGGTTCATCTCAGATTCTCCCATTGGCATCTTCTCCTACAACTTTGAGACCACTTGAAAAGGCATCCATTGTGCATTAGTTT
>PYAF01004126.1:2656890-2669551 GCA_007407185.1 Glycine tomentella | reverse complement strand
GGTTAAAGATTGTTCTAATGAAACATTGGCCACAGATTTTAGTGATGGGTCCTTTCTTAAGTTCATTCAAACAACAGAACACAAACAGCTTCAACAATATCTACCACAGTTTTCTTCAGGTTCATCTCAGATTCTCCCATTGGCATCTTCTCCTACAACTTTGAGACCACTTGAAAAGGCATCCATTGTGCATTAGTTTTTAGTTCCATACAACTAGGCTTCTGTTTTTTTTTTTTTTTTCTTTTCATATTATGTTAATCAGATTAATTTTTCTAAATGACTGCTAATTTTTAATGTTTTACAAAGCACTTGATAATTGATAGCCCCCTTTTTTTTTTATTGGAGCTCTTGTGTGGTTTGAAATGATTGCTATGGTCAATATGCTGCAAATTTGCTCATGGTGTGCCAACAAATAGAATGCATACTGACATGCGCTTCAAGATGCTGGTTATTGAGCAAAGGACTCAGTGGGGCAACGTGTTTTTGTCCATTATTCCCCATGTTTGCTCTGGCTTTAACCTGTGTGTTAATCAATCATGTGAATGATGCTTGTTTGCTACTACCAATTTCTTAATTTTGTTGTCTCAATGATTCTTTGTTTTCTTTTTAGAAATTTCCATAATCATTTCTCGCTTTGGTATCATTTGTTTATTTATACTCAGGCCGGTCATATGCGCCTAGCCGTGTCGTTTGTTTTATATGTGTCAGTTGCTTAATTCAATCAAAATTAGCTACCAATTGGATTATTTGTTTCCAAAATTTTAAAGGTTAAGGAATAAACATGAGAAAGTTCCACGGTGTAGAGTTGAAAAACAATAAAGTTAACTGAGTCTGAAAAGTCAATGCTTAATGCAAATGCAGTTAGCAAAAGTGGTGTACAGATAATGAATTTGTAATCGCTTGCAGAGGTTATTGAACATCGTAGGAAGGCTTCAAGTTAAGAATTTTACCTTTTTCTATCCTAATCACCCAAAAAATAAAATAATATTTTGCTCTAAAGTTATGCTTTTATTTATTTATCCCCTATCCCCTTTAGAATAAAGGTAAGGAAAATGCTAGTATACACTTCCCTTTAACATACTTTTTATTACCTGACAAATAAATAGGATCTTGTTAATGCGAGTGCAAATTCAATTTATTCAATTATCACCATTAAAATCTATTATGAATAAAAGTTTAATTCTAATGTATTGTCAAAATAACGTTTTTTTATAGTGTTAACTAAATAAAAATCTATAGATATGCATTTTAAAATAATTATTATAAAAATTAATAATTTTATCATATATGATATTTTATAGGATGAATGTATTATGAAGGTGAGAGATAACTTTCTAAGCTCCTTATTTATATATCAAATCTGGTTCACGTAAGACTTGAATTTCTAATAATATATAATGAAAATATGTTTAAAAAAAATATATTAAAAATAATGTATTGAATATTGATAACTTGAGTGCAATCGTATTCAAAATAGGGTATGTTGGAGGGCAAGTTGTGGAGCAACATTGAATAGATTTGTATATCATTTAATAGGCACCCCACGGGGCTGTCTCAATCAAAACATGAAATGACGAAGTGGAAAACGGTGCGTGTCGCGAAAGGGGTTATGGTGTCTAACAACTTTTACCTAAACAACAAGCGATGTCGTTGTTATCACGCGATTCGGCCGAAAGTTTCCTCAAAGTCTCAACACAACACAAAAGCAGCAGCTGCTACTTTCAAATTTTAAAATGCAATTTTTGCCAAACCAGCGGCGTACAATCAAATAATATTTTTGCTGCTCTTTCCTAAGTGATTGCATAACGTTCAAAATTTGAATATAATGATATAATAGAAAGAAAAGAAACCTGGTGTCTTTGAATTTGGGAATAACAAAATGGTTCATTCTATAATAGCTGAAAATTGGAATTCGGCTCAGTTCCATGTGAATTCGGGTACACCCAGTAGCGTGGTCCTTTCTTCCTGGGTCTGAGTCAATTTCTAGGGTCCACACTATTAACTCAGTAGAATTCAAATGGATCATTTGCCTTCAATGAATCATAAATATTGGCATTTGAAACCCACAAAAAATATATTATAAAATTGTCAAAAAAAATCTAGCTTAATTAATTAATTGAATATGGTATGTGAATTATTGTACAAATCTCTTTATATTAATTTCTACAGATAAAAATATATATTGTGAAACTTACTTTTAAAAAATTTGGCTATTTATTTATTTACTTTTATTATTATCATTTTCCATTTATTTTTTCCTTCAATCACAAGTTGCAATATTGTGGATGTGGATTCGAGATATAGGATGTATGATGCAGACCAACACGTTATTAAACTGATATTTCTTTATTGCTTAACAACTTTTCCATTCCTTTCGGGGATAATAAATAATGAAAAATCAGTCACAATGAGGCTAATAATTGATCAGAGACCGTGTTGTTAATTCTATCGAATGATTAAGAAATAAATGAAGAAAGAAAGTGATTAAGAAAGAAAGACACCCTGCTGATTAGATTGATTCAAATGAGAATAATTCTAAAACTAACTATTAATTATTTTACCTTAAATATCAAACTTAGGTTATGTTTGAAAAAAATATTTAAAAAATTATCTTAATAAGTGTTTGATAAAATTATGTTGAAGTAACATAAAAAATGCAAAATTACACAAAGGATAAAAAATAATAAAATTTTACCTTAAATAAAAAGATTAAAAAGGAAATTTAATAAATATTTAAACACAAAAAAAATAAAAAAATAGAAGTTAACATTTTAAAAAAATATTTTTTAAGTAACATTTTAGAAAATACTAAAAACTACAAAAAAATACTCATTTACCAAATAGTTAAATAAATCATTCAGTTAATAAAAAAATTAAAATCTAACTGAAATATTTTATCAAACATACTCTTTATAAGAAATGATATTTTAGTCTTTAAAATTAGCTGTTGTTAATTATTTTAGTTCTAAATATCATGTATTCATCAATTTAATTTATGATTTTGATAGTTATCAAGTATTTTATATTTTTAGTCTCAAACACCGATGGATATCACTTAATTTAGTTCCTAATTTTGTTATGCATAAATCAAATTGGTCTTGTGATAAAAAAAATAAAATTGATCTCTGACTTTATTATGCATAAGTGCAAGATTATGTCACTAAACCAATTTGAACTAATTATTCCAATTTTAATTGGTTTGACTAGTTCTAGATTAGTTTTTCTTCTTCTTGCAAGACTGGTTTTTAGGATTAAAACAAGTTTGGGGCTCAATTTTTGGTTTGATTCGATTTGATTGTAATAAAATGAGTTTTTTTTTTTTTATATTCTATATCCAATGCCCATGTTTGATGGTATATTTGGTTGATGGAAAAAATAGAAAGTAAATAAAAAAAAAGATGCATTGCTTTTTGTCTAGTTGGAGAAAAAGGTGAAAAAAACTTGATTTTTTTAACACTTAAAACAAAAATTCAAAACTTTTCTTCCTTCCACTTTGCCTTTTGGTATGTTTTATTGGAAAGGAAAAAAAATATAAAGAAAAGAAAACACATAACATACCAATGAAAACATCAAATTTACGTAAAATAAAAACTCATTTTTTTTCCTTTTAAACCTTAATCTTACATTTTTACGAAATCTTTCAAATTTTATCATATTATTACTCAATCTTTGACTTCTGAGTTTTCATAATTATTTCATATTCCAAATTAATTATAAATCTCTAATTATTTAAATAAAATAATAACATTTTTAGGATAGTAGGTGTAAAAGTATAAATGGCGGTGTCAAATTCGACCAATTTTAATAAGAAAATAAAGGTTATACATTAACAATTTAAAAATGATTTTTTTTAATATATTTTTCTCTTTTTATATTTAGATGAAGATTTGATTTTTTGTTTGTTAATTTGTTTAAATCACACTTATTCTCCACCAAAATTAATCTTGTTTAAATCGGATATGATTATTATGAGTTTTTTCTCTAAGTATTTAACATCATCATTGCATATTTAGTATTCGAAATCAAAATTTTTAATTAAGTTAAAATTCCTCCATAGCAATTGATCATGTGTTTGGTGTAAATAAAGATTTGCTTGGTTATATATTTTAAAATATATTTTCAGTAATTAAAAAAAAAAAAAAGAGTATGGGGTAATAGTTTTTGGCCGTTTGTTTTCAAATCAGTTTTCAAAATTTCATCGTTGAAAACAATAAAGTAAAAACAGGTTAGAAATATTTTCGGACTTTTATTTCAAACGACATAAATATAGTAGCAAATTAAATGGTAGATAATAGTTTTCAGTAATGCCCAATTTTGTCGTAAAAGAAAGCATTCTCCAATCGTCTCATGGTTGCCAAGAACTTCTTCCAATATCTTCCAGACAATTCTCTTGGTTTGTTTTAAAAAATTGATTTTTTTTGTTTGTTTTGTTCAGACAAGTTTTGTATTTATTATATTTTAAAAGTGTGCCTTTTTTATTGGAGTAAACTTTAAAAGTGTATCTGAAACAAGTTTTCAAAAGAATTTTAAAAACTAACTAGTTTTAAAATTTGAAATTAAAAATAGCTTCAAACAGGTTTTAATTAACTCAAAAATAAAATAAACGAAAAAAATCATATACAAGAGATCAAAAGTGTAACTAAATATTTTAAAAAAATATTTCTTATTAAAAAAATATTTAGTATTCATTTCATTTATTTTTTAGTGTAAAATCTACCATTAAATTTGTAGAGACAATATGCACATGTATATTAATTCTATAAATTATTTAATGTAGGTGTGTATTCTGAACTCGAAATTATCGATTAAATTAAGATAAATTCATGTTAATTAATTTATAGTTTCGCAGTTTATACATGCATGCGTGTGTTTATAGGGGAAATATACTATGAAAATGATTCTATTACGTGAGAGTGAAAATGACCGATTAAGGATTTAATAATAAAAATCATTAATGTATAATGTTTAGTAAATAATTTGAAATATAAAATCATTTAGTATATTAAAATTAAACTCAATTAAAAAATAAAGAAATTCTATTGTTTTGTATTTTAACCTACCCCATTTCTCTGATAAGGCCCATTAAGGCTTTGGGTATTGTTGGATCTGCTTACACTTCATGGGCAAGGGGGTAGTATTCACAATTTATTTGGATAATATGTAAATATGTAATTCCCATTAGTTTTAATTTGTGGAGGGTTCATTATTATTTTAATCTTTAAATTTTGATTTTTTTAATTTTTAGTCTTTCAAATTTTTTTATTTATTTTTATTCTTTTAAATTTTTGTGTGTTGACTTTTAGTCTCAATTTTTTTTCTGTTGTTAATTTTAGTTCCTTAAAAAAATAAAAATAATGAGAGAGAAAGTTAAATTAAAAGATTAAAAAAATAAAGATAACAAAATTGAGCAACTAAAAACAAAATAAAAAATTTACGTACTAAAAACATAAATTTTAAACGGTTTAGGGACTATATAAAAAGATATTTTACCCCTTTGTCAAAGTACACTACTTTACGCTCAGTCAGAAATTAGAATGTCATTTATATTTTTCTTATCAGTTACAACCAGAGAGAAGCAATTCCTGAAGCAGTGATTGAATTTGACGTGTTGGGAGAACCCTGGCACAGTCATTTGGGAAACAAGTAAAAACTTTTCCAAAAAATATGTAAAAATAAACTAGAAAAACATAGAGATGAAGGTTTAGCTATTTTTCTTTGGCTAAATTTACAATTTTAGAAAGCCATCTTCTTTGCTTTTGTAGCTAAGACTAGCCTAAGAGTATATATGTTGAAAAAATAAAGTTGTTTATGAGATTCTTAAATTGAATAAGTTTTTATGTATTTTCACATTTTCAGTACTATTAAAGTAATTGGCGTGACAATTCTTATATAAAAATTGTTGTGGTTCTTAAGAATTGAAAGATAATTATAAGACTCGTTAAATTCAGAAGAATTACACAATTAGAAGAAGAAAAATAAAGTTCTTAAATACTATGGTAGGACTCACCAAAAGTGAGTTGAACAACTCCACCCGAACTATAAACTGTTTTATCATCCCTTAAGCCCTGGACAAACAATATTCAAATTAAAGTTCAAATTAACTTTGATTTTACACGAGCCCTTACACTGCTGGCACTGTAAATAGCACACTTTTTTAGAACCGAGGTTAACCTTCTCATGTTACTTATTCAATTGACTGCTTATTAATAAACACAATCATTAAACACAAAAGCTACAAGTACAACAGTTGCAATCATTTTCTACTTGGGGATTCAATAACTCCCAAACGATGCATGCGAATGAAGGATGTTGATTCACATCCAACATAAAACAAAATTAATTTCTAGACTATAGTAAGAATTTACTGTCTTTTATTAATGAATTTTTTCTTTATAGTCAGTAGTAATTTCTTTGAACGAACCAACTGTTTATTAAGCTTTTCCTATATATATGGAGAAGAAATGGTTACAGTTAGTGGGTATGGATTTCTAGGAATGTGATGATGAGAATTCGGAAAGCAAGGTGATATATGGTGTGTTGGAAATCTAATTGACGACATATACATGTGCAATTATCCATGCCATATGAAATATCAGCTGGTTGAGGGAGTGATCATCAAAATTGAAAATCAAGTCAATAAGTCAATAAGCAAATGCTACAAAATTGAGGCCCATTAGGCCCAAAGTCAGGCACATGCATGGGAGTGGTACGTAGTACCTGTTCTTTGCACTTTGCAGTGTTTGTGGGGAAAACCCATCTTTCTTTTCACTCGACCCCAACTCAAACTAGGTAGGCCCCACTATCATCTTCTTTTCTGATCTGTGTTTCTCATGCACGTGCATGGCTGGCTTTTGTAGTTTGTTTTTGTACCACTATCTCTCTAGCTATTAAGGAGTGAGAGAGAAAGAGAGGACAAGTGAATGCAGCAGGGTTAAGGCTGCAATTTTAACCCCTTTCCAACTAAATGAAAGTGCTAAGCTTTTTACATGAAAATGAGCTAAAAAGCAGTAACCTGTCAAAAAGATAGGGAATTAGATTCCAACGCCACCAACATCCAATTTTGCACCTTTAACTGTTAAAAAAAGTTGAAATAACAGACGTTTTAAATAAAATCATTACGCATTCAGTTATTTTATATGAGGTAGCGTAAAAGAAATGCAAAACAATGCAACATCATAGATTACGGGCTTGATATCCTCCTTCAAAAATTCCAATTCACATAATTTAGTAAGTAACTTTATCTTTTAAATATATGAATATAAATTTAATTTTTAATTTATGTGTATGAAAAAATATTTATTAAAAGAAATTAATCTTTTTAAATACATCTCAATATTTTTTAAAAAATAATCTTTAACTTTCAACCAAAAAATACTTGATTTAAAAACAAATCTTAGAGTTGAAACACTCATAGTAATGAGAGTATACATTGGGTAGACTAATGTAATGTAAGGGGTTGTGGCAGTAACGATTCCCGACCAAGAGCATCTGATGAGGAAATGATTGATTATTGATGTTGATTGGGTGCAGGGATGCATCATATATATATATATATATATATATATATATATATATATATATATATATATTACACTGCTAATGCCAATCTTTGTGCCCATGCACAAGCACAAGCACAAGCACAAGCACATCGGCCGGGACAAGGGAACCTACCTTTGCCCATTGTGCCAGCCTACCACACTACTATTCACACGCTACACCCGCGCCCAACACTTATTTTCAACTCCCTCCGTCTTCCGTTCCACTTTATAGATGATTTAATAAAAAATATTATTTCAAATTAATAATTAAATGTCACTTTTAATTAATTATGTTTTAATATTTTTTTTATTTTGATACATTAAATTTTAAAAAATTATTTTGATTCTTTATGTTTTTTAAAAATTTCATTTTGATAATTTTTTTTCATTTTTTAAAAATGTTAGTGTTCAGTCAATGTTTTAAATTTTGATGGAACTATAAAAAAATTACGTATAACATTGTCCATAGACTCCACGCTATGCGCAATAAGGGGAGAGATATTATGTACAGTTTTACATTTACATATATAAAGAGATTATTTTCAGATTCGAACCCATGGCCAACAAGTCATAAAGCCACAACTTTACAACTACTATGTTAGGGCTCATAACATCAAATCTAAGTAAAATAGTCAATTAAAAATAATATCAACCAAAATAATTAATATTTCAAAATTTAAAACATTGTCATAACACTAACATAAAAATGACAAAAATGGAAATTTCAAAAACATAAAAGATTTTTTTTTTAAAACTTAATGTATTAAAATGAAACTTTCGAAAATATATAAAAAAAAACTTAATGTACCAAGGTGAAAAACACTAAGCATTTGAAGAGGGTAATGTATTTTTTAGAGTATTTTAATTGTTGTCAATGAATTTGTTTTGTTTGAATGTTTAATAGGAGAATTTGAAGAATTCTCCAAAAAAAATTTATCCTTTGTTAAAATGAGCAAGTTGAAATTTCCCCAAAATATGTTGGATTTCAAAAATTCATCACCGTTCAATTTCATTTGACGAAACACATATTGGTCGTCCCTAACCTCATCTTTCGCCACTTTTATTGCTTCATTTTTCCAGTGACTTAGTGGCGGAATGGTGTGACAGAGATAGCAGCGAAAGAAAAGCAAGTTCACATGGTGGTTGATAAGGTTGAGTCATTCAAGATGGAGTTCCACCATTGTGCCTCCACTCTATGAACGCTCCATTCACCACGGAGCCATCAACATCGTGAAGAACCTTTGCTGCATCATCACCATCGTCAATATCATCAATTTCCACAAGGTCCTTGACCATGTCAACACCTCCATTGATGACTAGAAGTGACTATGAAAGAATATACTTCCTTACCATAAGATAACTTGAAATTTGTTGCACTACAAAAAAAATTGGTATTTCTGACGGCCAAAATCCGTCGGAAATACAAAAAATTCGTCGGTAATGTCGAATTTTCGACGGATTTCCGACGGACAAAAATCCGTCGGTAAAACGGTCGTTGAAAATTTAACCGACGGATTTTTTTGTCCGTCGAAAATTATCGACGGAAATCCGTCGGAAATTTCTGAAGGTCAATTGGCTATCGAAAATTTCCGACGGCCAATTCCGTCAGAAATTTCCGTCGAAAATTAAAAGGCCACAATCTTTAGCAATGTTAGGCAATACATGTATGATTCAGATCCATTCTTGAAAGAAGGTAAAACCATTATGAAACTAGGATCCTCCAAATCATGCAGCAATACTTATAAAGATATAAATAATCACAAACCATTTATCTAAGGTTTAATCAAAGAGATTTAAAAAAATAATAATAGCAGTGCATGGTTAAAAGTTATTATTTTACATATTCACATGCATTTCTTAAGATGTACATCGTGGCTGCAATCAATATATGGGATGAATTCCATAGTACCACACGACACAACTAGCAGAATATGAAAAGATGGATAAGGAAATACAACAATTTCAATGCTCAAACCAATACTTCATAAACAAGAAAACAAAGAGGTTCCAGAATGAAGCTAGCAAAAAAGAACGAGAAATAATAATATCACCTCACAGTCTTTAGGATTCAAGGCGCTAAGCATTTCCATGAATACATCAGCTAGTCCTTGAGCATTTTGAATCTCTAGCAAACTGGTTATAAGCAAATCAAGTTAGAGAAAGATAAAACAAACACCAACATATTTTTCCCATGAAAAATGACTTATCAAGATAGGACATGACAAGGTTTATTAATTAGGTAAGCATTTGTGGAACAAATCTTTGCTCAGTGTTATATCTTCCTCAATCTTATTACATTTGTCAGTCTTGTATTATTTTTGCTTATTTTCTGACTTCCTTCTTCCAAGTATCCATATGGTTTTGAATTTGTTCTTCGTTGTTATAATAAAGAAATTGTTCCTATAAGAAGAATGCTAAAACTGTAACACTACAACTCTCATTTTCTGTCAAAAAAAAGAAACCATTTACACAGCTAAAATCTATCTTCGTAAATTAAAAATACTAATAGAATTGTGAAAGTAAAGTACCTTTGATAATGATGGATATTTTCACACCATTATCTGATTTTGGGAGTACCCATGAGTACTTAATAGGCCATTCACATTGTTACTCCAATCAAGGTTGTAGACCTGCAGATGATGCATTAAATTAGTTGAGAATTGAGTATCTAATGTACCAAAAGTATCAATTGACAAATGGACTAAGACATAAACTTCGATCCCAATGTCAACAAATTTCAATTGATGGCCATTTAAGAAAATTTGTAGAACATCTGAAAAGAAGCTAACTCAGATCGTATATGTTCAGATACTAATTAAAAAATGGTTGCATGGAATCTGATTAATTTTTTTGTAAGATCTTGAGAGAACCAGCAATGACTGAGCAAAGGAGAGAACCTTACCTCATATTCGTTGGAAGGTAAGACTCCAAACATGTCAACTGCCATGCCCTCAGACAAGTCAACTGCAGAATCATTTAAACCACCATTCAAACTATTTTGCTTGATTTCCATATTGGCATTATCACTGTCAAGATTATTGGCTTCAGCTTCTATGCATGAAGAAGAGTTGGAACTATCTGATACGCGAAATATAGCTTGGACCCAACGCCTGAAACCAACAAACAAAGGAGAACATAAAAGAATAATCACAGACAATATGTGTGTTTGTAGGGGGGGGGGTGTGTGAAGGCAAACAAATGGCATCTCATATCTCTAAAATCTAAATCCACAGAAGTTCAAGAAATTCTTCACAAAAAAAAAAGCTTCAAGAAAGCATTTTATATGATAGGTTACCTAACATAAAAACAACTGTTATAAAACTATTATCACCATTACCATATAAAAATGAGCAAAATGAACTTGTGATAAAATATATTACCCATTCATTATCAAGACCAACCAAATCACTAACAACACATAGACCCACAGTGGTCTATCTTAGCCTAGTCAAGGCACTAGAGTCTTCACAAGACTCGGTACAAGCCAAAACAAAGAGCTTCAAGCTCTATACAAGCCAAAAACTCAAGAATGCACAACGTGATTTGAATGGTTTCTTTCACACAATGTAGCTGTTCATATAGCCTCTCAGGCACATATAGAGCAAGTATCAAGGCTCTTGCATGTTCTATAATCATTAATTAACCAACAAAATATCAACACATGCATTTCTCAGAGCCAAGAACCAAAGTTCATGAAACTAACATATGAAAGCTAATCCTTCATCACAACAACAGTCTAAACATATATTTCTAAAGGACCCAAGGCTAATTCTAGCTCTAGCTCAAGTGGGTCACTATTCATCCCAAAATCAAACTCACAAATCAATCGGTAAAACTTGAGTTTCTTACCTCTAAACGGTCAAGGAATGCTAGAGGATGACTTTCCCAAGCCTTAACGTCCTTGAATCGTCGTCTTTTTCCGCAAACTTAAGCTTTTCCAAAGTTCCCTAAAGAAAGGGATCTCTCCGATTGATAGATTTTAGAGAAAAAGGATGAAGGATTCTAGCTTATAGGAGGGTTCCCTACAAATTCTATGTTGAAAGGGAAGTGTTTAAATCAAAGATGGAGTGGTATGAAGCTCCAAGGCTCATCAATGGAGGAAAAACGCAGAGGAAGGGGAAGAAGAGGGTTTTGGGCCAGAAATTCGAGAAAATGGCCTTTTATACCTGTCCTGCCTGCGTCCCCGCACTGATCGCGCCATATCTCGCGCTATTCGCGCCAAGATCACGTAACAACAGGCATTCTGGACACTTATGGCGCTAACCGCGCCATTATGGTGCTAACCGCGCCAACTGGGCGTATCTGTGGCGCTACTAGCACCAAAATGACGCTATTCGCGCCATAAAACCGCATGAAATGGCCTCTAAAGCGTCTCTCACGCTAACAGCGCCATTTTCACGCTAATCGCGCCAGATGTTCGAAAGAAAAAGCCTTCTGGTGCAATCTCACGCTACGACACCACGTTCCACGCTAATCGCGCCGTTCCCACGCTGTTAGCATGAGATTTTTTTTCTGAGATTTTTTTTTTAGAAAACTGGGTTATTATATCTTTGCACATGTTCCTTTGAAATTCTAATTTCTCTTTCATATGATTTTTTTTATATCATTTATACACTCCCATTAAAAATTTATAATTATTATAACTAAAATAATACTAAAATACATAAATATACATGAAAATTACAAATTATAGTTAAAAGATAATATTTTAATTAATAGTTGGTGTGTCGATGTTATATTTAACGATATTAAACAAGAAGATAAAGGCCCATCAACCTTAGCAAAGAACTACATATTCATAGTCATTTGTAAAAGATAATATTTTAATTCATAGTTGTTAAATATTTATCCTCTGAATATTAATTATGATGAAATTTTTGTTTGTCCTTCCTTTTAGTTATTAGATAATGACTTGCACTATTGGGAATAAAAAATTGTTAAATAAAATTATTTACAATAATATTATAAATGTTTTTACATCTTACAAGTATAATAGTATCTCTTTTATTATTTTATAGAAAATAATAAAAATATCAAAACAAATGAGTAAAGCAAATATCTTACATGTTTAATGCAAAGTAAAGAATTTATAAATGTAAAAAAATTAAAATACAATTTAAATA
>PYAF01004126.1:2588789-2656790 GCA_007407185.1 Glycine tomentella | reverse complement strand
CAATAATATTATAAATGTTTTTACATCTTACAAGTATAATAGTATCTCTTTTATTATTTTATAGAAAATAATAAAAATATCAAAACAAATGAGTAAAGCAAATATCTTACATGTTTAATGCAAAGTAAAGAATTTATAAATGTAAAAAAATTAAAATACAATTTAAATATTTTCCACAGAATTTTTACGTAGATAAATTTGTCGAAAATTAAAATATTTCTCACGGAATATTTGACGATGAAAATTTCCGTCGGTAACCTAAGTATTACCGACATAATTTTTTTGACGAAAAATAATTCGGCGGAAATTCATAAACTTTTTATAAAATATTTTCCGTCGGAAATGCTAAAATTATCGACGAAATTTTGTTCGTCGGAAATGCTAAAATTACCTACGGAATTTTGTCTGTCGGAAATTACCGACGGAAATATCCGTGGGTAATTTTCGACTGATATATCCACCGGAAATTACCGACGGACATATTTGTCGGAAATGCTAAAATTACCGATGAAATTTTGTCCGTCGGAAATTACCGACGGAAACATCCGTTGGAAATTGAATTATTTTTCACAGAATAATTTCTGACGAATATTTCTGTCGGTAATCTAAATATTTCCGACAGAAAATAATCCGTCTGAAAATGTTTTCCTTGGAAAAAATCCGTCGAAAAATATTTTCCGTCGGAAAAATCTGTCGAAAATATTAAAATTACCGATGGAATGTTATCCGTCGGAAATTTGCTTTTTTTTTGTAGTGTTGAAGTTTTGGAGATTCGATTTTGTGGCGAGATTTGTGTTGCAATGCTAGGATGGGATTGATGGTTGAAATGTGTGCTAGAGACAAAGCATGCGAGGAGAGAAGAGAATCATGAGAAACGTTTGTTCTGAAAGTCAATTATTTACAAAATTTTATAATCCAAAATTTTGTTTTGTAAGATGAATGCTCATTTTCGTCCTTGAATTTGTTAGACACTAATAGTTACGTTTCTAAAAGATGAAAAATTAAAAGACAAAAGAGTAAATAGTCATTTTCGTCCCTGAATGTTTAAGACGCTGACAAATTTGTCTCTGAAAGTGAAAAAAAGTGATAAATTTATCCCTCTGTTGACTTTCGTCTGTTACCATTAATATTAAGGACGAATTTGTTAGTGCACTACACATTCATGAACGAATTTATCAGCTCTTTATCCAAAATATAATTTAATCTTCATATTTTTTTTTTAATCATTGCAAGCATAACATTACAATAAACACTTAAAAATTAGGAAAACAAACATAATAATAAACATAATATTGAATAATAAGCATAATTTGTTTGTTGTTCTTAAATTCCTATTATAACAACATTAGATAATGACAAAATCAAGTTGAATCTAATTTTTTTGTAAGGATTAATTTAATGATTGTGCATTTTAATTTGTTTGAGTCTTATATTTTTGGTAAGTATTATCTCATATTTTTACTTTAAAATTTCTAATGTGACAATAGTTTATAAAAAATATGAGACCCAAACAAAAATGCACATTCATTAAATTAATTCTTACAAAAAAATGAGACCTAACTTGATTTTGTCATTACCTAATGTTGTTATAATAGAAATTTCAGAATAACAAACAAATTATACTTATTAATCAATATTATGCTTATTATTATATTTATTTTTACATATAATACTTACCCAAAAATATGAGGCTCAAACAAATTAAAATGCACAGTCATTAAATTAATTCTTACAAAAAAATGAGATTCAACTTGATTTTATCATTATCTAATGTTATTATAATAGAAATTTTAGAACAATAAAAAAAAATATGCTTATTAATCAATATTATGCTTATTATTATGTTTATTTTAACTTATGCTTGTTTTCCTAATTTTTAAATGTTTATTATAATGTTATGCTTGCAATGATTAAAAAAGAGAGAATATGAAGATTAAATTATATTTTGGGTAGAGCTGACAAATTCATCCCTGAATGTGTAGTGCGCTGACAAATTCGTCTCTGATATTACCGGTAATGGACGAAAGTTAACGAGGGATAAATTTGTCACCATTTTTTCACTTTCAAAGACAAAAATTTAAATTTTCCTCTTGCAAGGATAGATTTGTCCGCGCTTTTCACATTTAGGGACAAAAATGACTAATTACTCCATACAAAATTAGATATTTACCCTATTTTACAGGATAAATACTCATTTACATGTTTCACAAGACATAACTACTAGTTCCTAACCAATTAAAAAAAAAAATTAGATGTTTGCCCTATTTTGTAATTGATTGGAATTTAAATTCTTTCAATTAAATTAATCTGTATTTAAAATTCTCTACCATTTGAAAATTCTTCGAATCACACGATAAACCATAATTGACAAAAATTTACATTTAGTCTGATATAGTATAAAATGATTTTTTTTCCTATGGAGTACCCTGATGAGAGTAGTTGTTATTGAGTATTAGTAAATTAGAAAAATCTAATTAATTAGAGAGAGAAATATATTAGGAAGTTATATAATATATTTTATAAAATTAAGAATAATAATTATATTATTAATAATTGTATCAAAATCTTAAACATTATATAAAATGGGAGAATACGTCAAATATCAATCTTATTTTTTTATAAAAAAATTGGCATCTCCACCTGTTACTAATAACTATATGCATAAACAATTCATCGCGTATTAGGATTTTTCTGTTTTTAAATATTTAAAATGTTCGACATAAATATATATTTTGCCCGTCAATTTTTGTTAGTATAAAATAATCAAAATCAAAGCGTGACTGCGTGAGTAAAATATGTACTTTTCAGTGATAGATCGAGGTAGGCAATACCCAAATAACTAAATAGAGCATTCAATTTAATTAACTATACAATCTATTAAAGTTGGTGGTTTCTACTCTCAAATCTCAATCACATATTCTTTTTCATCTACAAAATTTAAATTTAAATTTTTCCTTAAAGATTTTAAACTTAATTCCCACTTGAAAACAAAAATAATGTTGGTATCTAATCAGACTAATCCATATACATCTATTCTAATGACTTTGAACATTTAATTTTTTTTCTCATTCAGTAAACTTCGGCTTCCATTTATTTTTTTTCTCAATTTTCCATGAGTTTTTTTTTTCTTCTAAATTTTCAATAAATAAAACGTCGAAAGCAGATTCAGATTTTCCTACCTAAAATCTCATTTAGCCAGTAAGCATTTCTCATTAAAAAGATCCCTTGTGATTGAATAAATTGCTTATGGTTTATGTTTGTACAACAATCTTCTCTAAATTACTCCTCATTAGGTCATTCAAATGTCATTGACACTCTATCTTTAGTCTATCTTGTAAGAATGAGTTTTTTTTTTTTTTTTTTTATTAACAGATGTTAATATGTTAATTTTGTTAAAAATATAAATGAAAAATATTTGAACTCACAATTTCTTCGTTCTCTCTTTTCCCTTTATCCTTAAATCTCTCTTTTCAACCACTTGACTAATTTTTATCAATCGATCCAGAAAAAAGATTATACACTGTTTTTCCCAGAAGCTAGAAATAAAAGGAAATGAAATATATAAAGCAGTTTTTAGTCTCTATGCTGATATACTGTAATAAAATAAACAAAAAGTTATGAACATGTGCGCATTCACAAAATATACCATCCCCCTCTACCCTAAATCTATCACTGCTTTTTCCTATTTGATGACGACAATAAAACTTTTATGTAAAGTTATTTTTGCAACTTAGCTACTTATATACGTACTACAGTATAGTACTCCAATACTGCCAGCTAATTATTATATGAAAAGGCTTATTTGAATCTTAACAGGTCGAGAATCAACATTTCTTATCACTGAAGAAACAAAATTGATCCTATATATGATGTTTTCGGCATTGCATTACCCATATATTACCAAGTCCCCTACTCTCCTGATCAGTATGAGTGTGGCTATGAACCACCTTACAAAAATAAAATTTTGGCGATCAATAGAGAAAGCAAATAAAGATACACTCAATATTTTTATGCTCACTGTTTAAATTTCTTTTACTTTTAAGTAGTAGACAAAATCTTATTGTTGGTTTCAAACTTTAGTGCGCTTAACACTTCAAATTGGTGACGTCCAATTAATAAATATGTCTGTTTTTTTTAAAGGAATATATGAGATTTGTTTACTTTGTCTTTTATTATTAGTAGTTTATTTATAGCTTATTCCGGATGTCACTAGGGTTGGTGCTGTGCCCAAAAAGGATCTAACCACAACTTTAAGCCACTACTTTACTGGGGCTAAGTATGAAAAAAGTAAAGCAATTACAGACTAGCTAGTGCTAATTACTTTTTATGCTAAAAATTAATAAAACATATTATATATATTTGAGTTTTGCTTTGCAATTTTTTTTCTGCATCTGCATTTTCCTTCCGAATTACTACTTAACAAGTTTTCTTTAATTATTGTTCCTCGGAACCCATTCTTTCCAAATCATTTTTTTCTTCTTCAAATGATCAAATCCTTGTAGTAGTGTGTGAAAGTGATGTGATTTACTTAAACACGATAAATGCTTTGATATTGCCGGTAAAACACCTTTGTTCGTATTCTTGCATATTTTACTCCTAAACATATCCCAAAAAATAATTCGAAAAGACGATGGATAACGTCATATATAACAATGTAAGATGTTATTTACATATTCTTTCATGTTACATTACTTTTTAACTTTTTAAAATTAAAATAAAATTACATTCGAATTTTATTTTTTTAAAACCAGAAATTAAGTAAGAAGAATTAGAGGGAAAAATATTGTTTTACTAATTTATTTTTCAATAATTGACGATGAACCCCTGTTGTAATGGTACATTACTTGTAATTATAATTTGAATGTCACAAATACAAATCTTAAAAGTAATCTCTTTTTGGTGGGAATTAGAAGAGACCATCATCATTTGTGGTACGTGTTTATGCATCGCAGATTTGTCAACCTACCTCTTTAATGAGCCAAGGAATCATTTAACCTCCTTTCAATTTTATTCCTATATATAATAGTAATATTCCCAAGACTTAGGTAATTTGTATGATCCATCAAAGTCAAAATTAAGCTACTACTACAACGACATGTATGCATTGGAGCTGTCATATGGTAGAACTTCAGTTTTAAATACGCGGTGATTAATATTCTTGCATTCTGTAATTTTTTTATGTAATTTTTTTCTCGTGAAAAGCTTAACAACTGTAATTACTATAACGGACTAGTGTCATACTTAATGTTGTCATTCTAATTGAAAAATAATACACCATAAAACAAAGAGTTCTTTTTCTTTTTTTTTAATGATAAAATAAAGAATTTATATGTATAAAATTTTACATGGAGAAAGATTGACATATATAAAACCGACAAGTTTCTCTAAAAGTACTCAGCAGTTAAATTTAAATTCTTTGATTTAGAAGGCGAATTTAATTTGTTTCTTTTGGCTGAGATTTTGAAGGTAAACTTAGCACTACTATTGAATAAAATGACAATTAATTTTGCTAAATATAAAATATAGGGCGTCGTCTTTCCATGCATGAGAGCCACTATGCCGTTTCTACGAACAGATATCCAGACCAACAACGCGTCAAAAAAGAAGCTTACAGGTTAAGATACTTCCTCTACTTAAAACCCTAAAAATATAATAAAACAAAAAGAGATGAGAATGAAAGAATAATAAGCGCAAAGCAAACAAAGCCGTAAAGCCCCTTCTTGCTTTCCTCTTCTTCATCCTCTTCTTTTTTTCATTTACTTTCTTCGCTCTGGTATTCCCCTTAGTGCGATTCTACCTCCACCTTCTCCCTAAAGACCCATCAAACTTTACAAAAAAAAGAAAAAAACAAAAACAAACGCAAAAGGATTCAAGCACCATGTTTTTCTCTTCTATTCCAGTCTATTCAGATACTTCCAATTGGCAGCAGCAAGTAAGGATTCAATTCCCTCAAAATCCGAGCCACAGTTTCTAAAACCCTAAAATAAATTCAGCAAATCACAAAAGAAAACTAACTATATATTCCTATTCCTTGTATGCAATCTTCCTGAATATACCAGATTTGTTTTCATTACAACTCATCTATTTCTTTCTTTGTTTTGTTCTGCAGCAACAAAATCAACACCAAGCAAATGGAAGTAACGGTTCTCAGCTGCTTTCGCCGCTACCTCAGCCGCCACAGACCCCTCACGTGGGGGTTGAAGCCGGCCAAATCCGGTCCGGTCCGATGGCGGATCGGGCCAAGATTCCGGCCCAGGAAGGAGTTCTGAAGTGTCCTCGGTGTGAATCCACCAACACAAAGTTTTGCTACTTCAACAATTACAGCCTCTCTCAGCCACGACACTTCTGCAAGACATGTAGGCGTTATTGGACAAGAGGTGGTGCTCTCAGGAACGTTCCTGTTGGTGGAGGATGCCGAAGGAACAAGAAGAACAAACGGAGTCGCTCCAAATCTCCGGTTTCTACTGATAAACCATCACTTCCTAATTCAACAAGTGCAATCCCTGAGCTTATGGGTCGTTTCCCACAACCCCTCATAGCCTCTCTTCAGAGTATGAAACGCTATGGTGTAGGGAATACAGGTGTTAACTTACGTGAGATTCAAGAACAGAACCGTTCTCAAATGGGGTTTCCTATTGGAGGTCATGGCAATGGTACTTCAAGTGTTGCTACTGCAGGAGGAGGAGTGGAGCAGTGGCGGTTTCAGCAGTTTCCTTTCTTGAATGGTTTTGAGTCAACTTCAGCTGTTTCTAATTCCTACCCTTTTCAAAGTGAAAGTGTTGAAGGTTTTGTTGGAGATATTGCCGCAAGTTCTAGGGTTACTCAGCTGCCAGCACGGGTTAAAATGGAATATAACGGTGGCTTTAATTTGTCAAGATCTCCTTTGAGTGTCTCAGAAAATAGTAACCATTACTATTCATGGGCGGATTTATCAGGGCTTGCATCTTCTTCAACGAGTCATCTCTTGTAACTTTGACCACTCATATGGGTCATAATCCATATGGTAGCCACAAAAATTTAAGGGTTTTGGTGCTGTTGTTTTTTTGATCAATAATTGAATGACTTTCCATTTTATGAAGCTCTCTCTCTCCCCCTCTCTCGGCATGTCTAAACTCATTTAATTATCCAAAAAATATTTGTACCAATAAACTCTTAGGATTAAATATCCGGGTTAGAATGGCAGCTCTCCAATGTTCCACCGTCTTCACGCGTCAGTGTTGTTAACAGAAATCCAATCAGGCTTGGTAGAATTTAGTCTTCTTCAATTGTATATTTTTCTTGTCATTAGTTTTCTTTATGTTTTTTTGCATCGAGTCAAGTTTCTTTTTTGTTCTATTGGGCTTTCTTTGTACAACGGTGTGTGCATGTATTGTGTTTTGTTTGTTTACTATGCAATATCATTTGGGATATCATTTGCGCAAATTTTTTCCCCTTGAGTTTATCGCTCTCTTACCACTAGTGTTCCAGTTTTCGCCCACGTATGACGATAAGATAGTAGCACGATAAAGCAAAGGTATCAAGACAGAAGAAAGTGATACTGTTCTACAGTATATTAAAGAACGTGCCTCACCACATTAGCATTTATCGAGGCAGTGTTTCTAGGGATAACTTTGTTAGGAATTTCAAGCTTGAGAACTTTTCTCGTATCGTGCAGCCTCGATCTACACAAATTTACATTATCATAATTTGAATTTGAGAAACAATCTTATTGCAAAGTCATAAATATGGCTTTGCAGATAGATATTCCACAAGGACTGATTGTGTCATGCATCTTGGAGCGGATATATAGATAAAGCGAACAACACTAAATATTATGGTAAGTCACTCATTGTTTCTTCTCTTATTAGTTTATTTGTTTTCTTTTTCTCTTCCGTGCACCGTGCATCTTGCGGGTACTTCAGCTAGTATTTGCTAGCAGTTGCTAGTGTTGCACGCACTCAATATTTATTCCGAGAAATTTTTCTCAGAAACTTGATTTCGTCGACAGTCATTTAATGTCCATAGCTCTTTCCTTGTCCTCAAAATTCTGGCAAAATCAGAATTCCAAGGAAGCTCCAATAATTGTACTTTCAGCAGATTTGTGTTGGGAAGTTTCTTTCTCGTGTTTCAAATTTTCAGTTAATTCACTTACACAACCTCCAAGTCAAAAATGTGTGAATGGGAGAGGAAAAGCAAAAGAGATGGATATATATATATATATAGAGAGAGAGAGAGAGAGAGAGAGAACGTAAAGAAAATATACATTCGACATCAGTCAACAGCCAAGACTTTACGATGTTGTAATTATCAAATTAGATTCATAAGCTGGGACGTGTACATTTGTTGTTTTTTGAGGTTGGAAGTGTAATAGAAGACGCCAAAATCCCACTCAAAACCATGCAATTCGACCAAACTGAAGTTGGTGAGTATTCTAGAACTTGTTCAGCAGAATGATGCAATATACAAATATTGAAACAGCGACAATGAATATATCATTTTGGCCATATTACATTATATGCGCACTTGAAAACAGAAAAGGAATAAGATTGGTCAAAATAAATGTGAACTTTTTTCTACGTATTATGATGGAAATTTCTCATCTATCCATATTGGAGTTTTCCTTGCGCTTCAAAGTTAACTGAACACATACTTTATTATTATAATACTACCATTGAGAATAAAAGAAATTATCTTTTAAAAAAGAAAAAGCAGACGATAACTTTTGTAAGGACTAATGCTAGCTTTCAACAGCGAATAAAGCAACACGACCAGCAGAGACCAATTCAGACAAAAGCTCTCTCCGTGTCTCTGTGTCGTCAGCAAAGTATTGGGACCTAGGAACTAGAAAAATGGTTAGCCTGATTCCAAAAAGAAAATGTTTGATAAACATCCATGTCTTATCCAACTTATAAAAAGAGAAAAAAAATATAATAAAAGTTTATGATATAATAAGAAGAAAAAAATAAAATAAAAATATTAATAAAATATTTAAAATAAAAGATAATTTATATATCATTATTTATTCTAAAAATGTGGTGTGAGTAGGTAAAAAATAAGATGTCTTCAAGCAACAATTTTATAAGTTTTAGTTTTATATTTTATCTCTGATCTCGCATATATAAGGTGTGACACAAGTAATTAATAACTTAGGTTTTGGAGGTATGAATTCTGTCTTTGTGATTTGAGAGAAACATATGAGCTTGAAAGGCAACAAACAACTAACCTATTTTATATTGAGATTCAACTTTTTATTTAGAAAAATGAGTATGATAATGATGGAACTTTAAACCACACGGTCGTAAATAGTTTTATAGTAGTATATTATTGTATCATCTCTGTTACAAGAAAGTTAGCGAGAGTTGAAGGAAAACACGTAAAGAGCAGTGTGGGTTAAAATAAGGGGGCTCAAAAATTCATGCACGTTTCGTGAATTGGAGTGAAATTCCACTAGCTAGTCTTTGAACGGCGTTTTCAGGACACACCCCCCCCCCCCCCCCCCCCCCCCCCCCCCCCCCCCCCCCCCCCCAACACCCCCCCCAAAAAAAAAAAAAAAAAAAAAACGAACACTGCTTTAAGCATATATTAAATAACTGGCGAAATCTGCACCAGTGATGGTTGGAACCAAGTGGGATCTATTTGGGTTGCCAGACTCAAAGGACTCTCCGATTTGTTTTCTTTCCTTTCCGTTGCTTCATTTACCCCCCATCATGTATCTCTTCTAATTCGTTTTCTCCTTTGTCTTCTTTCGCTTCTAACCTTTTCCTTTTCATAGTTGCGTACGTGGGACCTCACCTATATCTTCATGGCATGGCAGATACCGTTAACATTTACCGACTTAACTTAGAGTCATCAATAATGTGCATTGGTGAAAATATATTTGTTGTAAAAGCAATGCTATTTGTTCAAATCTTCAAAGTAAGATAGAACTAATAAAAGGGAAGCAATGGGAAAAAAGTAATTACTAGTTACTATTCTACATGGCACGCACGTCATGTTTTTTAATAGGAAAAGTTACCTTCACACATTATAAACCAGACACTACACAGTAAAATTGTTATATAAAGATGGAAAGAGAAAAAAGAGAAAAAGGGAGGCAGAAAAAAAGAAGAAGCAAAGGTTACCATGTTTACGGTTGCGAGGTCCGTCTAAGGGTTGTACAATTTTCTGTACCATTATGCATGACGACTGCTATATTATTTGAGTTTCTATGGTGCCCATACTAATTTGGGATATTCATACTCTTGTATTTTGACCAATAAGAATTAAATTGTATTATTATATTTGTTATTTTAAAATTTAATGATAATTTTTTAATATATTGCAATTTAGTCCTGTATAATCAAAATATTTTTTTAAAAAAATTGAACATTTTATTTTCACAAAATCAAACATTTTGGTTCAAACTAAAAAACCTTTTGCAAATATGCATACTCATATTGCGGTTCAAATATATAGCAATTTAGTACTCTAAAATCAAAATGTTTTTAAAAAAGAATTTGAACTTTTTAATTTCACAAAATCAAACACTACGGTTCAAACTAAAAAAACTTTTGCAAACATACCCACATTGCGGTTCAAATAGAGACCTCAATGAACTCACATTCCGATTCAATCTACCTTCCTCATCGAGTCCTTCTTCACTACAACCGCCAATGACAACACTCCCTAACAAAGATTCTGTCGCAACAAATCCCTTAGTGTCGATGAAGCGTCCAAGCGAGGCACCTCGCCGTGATTGATTCCGCTTGGTAATGATTTCTCACTATTGTTGTTGACTTAAACGGTACTTGATTTGCTTTATAATTTTTAATTTTGTATCTTTAATTTAAAATTTGGGGGTTTACCACTTCATGCCATGGTGGGGATGTGATAAAGAAGGCGAAGGTGGCACTGCATAACCAAGAGAAGATGGGCAGTGATGGACTCAAAGTTAACAACTGGTTTTAATAAATCTTACTGATTTTAATAAATCTTATCGGTTTGACCACCATGTCTCATGACTTCTTGAAGCAATCCAAAATAGATGTCTAACTGTTACTAACTGACTGCCTATGATAATGCTGAAATAGAAAATTTTAAAGTTTAACATACAAATCAAATGACACACAAGAATAATAGAAAAAGTTATCAAAGTTATAATCTCTTAAGAAAATTAACAACCTGAGGTACTTGTGATAAAATGGGAACTTGGGTATTGTGAGGATAAACAGGAACTTCACCATAGTTAGGTAAGATAAATGGCCCTTGGTTAGAAGTGGCATTCATATGTTAGGATTTGCATTGGGGGTACCATGAGCTGCATTGGGGGTACTTTAGGTTGTACCATATATAGGTTTCATTGAAGATATCATAAATTACATATATACAGCCTATGATATCCCCATGAAATCTATATAAGAGAAAACATAATCTGTGTAGAACAAACAACTAGTTTGATTATGTAATAAAAGACAAATATAAACAATCAAATAAAAATAAAAAATTACACATTACTCAGTCATATACATAACCATTTCTAAACACTAGTTCACTCTAGCCACAAACTTGTACTTAGATGAGCATTATTTAAGTTTTGTGTAATCTTTTTTTTTTTTTTGCTATTTTTTGCTTCCGATTAACTTTCTTCTTGTCACTAATTTTCTCTTTACCTTTCTATATATAGCAATGAGGAAAAAAAGAATTACTTAAAACCAAAGTAAAAAATAATGAAATTTAAATAAAAACAAACTTAATTTACTTTGACACTATGGCTTGTAGGGTTAGTGGGCAATCCAGTGTCCTAATCCTTGTCTACATCATATGCATGCCAGCGTTTCTTTATCCTACAAAATCAAATAGAAATAAAAATATTAAACATTCCCAAGCTATGTACATAACAATTTCTAAACATTGATTTAGCCACAAACTTGTACTTACATGAACATGATTTGAGTTATGAGTCATCTTTTTTGCTTTCTTGTGCTTCCAGTTAACTTTCTCTTTACCTTTCTATAGAAATGAGGGGGAAAACCAATTACTTAAAACCGAAGACAAAAATAATGAAATTGGAATAAAAATAAACTTAATTTACTGTCATTATGGCTTGTAGAATTAGTAGGCAATCTAGTGTCAAATAACCCTTGTTTACATCAGATGTCATCCTTTCTTTATCCTACAAAATCAAAGAAATTCATCTCATTTCCTACACAATTGAAAAAGATAACCATTTAAATTAAAATTGTAATTGTTATTATGTAAAAGAAACTTACACTATCAATTGTTGTGTTAGATCCAAATGACTCTGCATCTCATTAGATAATTGATCATCATATACTCTTATCATTTGTACCATCATGGGCAGATGCATGTGTTAAGTTGGGGGGGCAATGCCCACCCTTAAATTTTCAAGAATAAATAATTTTTTTATAATAATAAAATAAAGTAAAATAAAAAAATAATTTAAATATTTGTACGAGAGGAGAAATTGAAAAATATAGAAAAAGAATAATAAAAAAGATGAAAAATAAGAGAAGAGTGAGGGTGAGTATGTATGTTTATAATTTTTATGAATATAGTAATCACACTCTTATTATTTTTAAGCACCAGCATACAGCTAATTTTGTCAATTTTATCTCTTTTGAATTGTACATTTTCCACACTTTTTTTATAATGATTTGTTCCTTTAATTTTTTTTTACAAAATTTTTTTTCAGGAACGTTACCCCCGAACCCCCACTACTAGTGCCCCCTCTTACTTTTTTTTCTGGATCCGCCCCTATGTACCATCACGCCATGGACACATACTAGCATTGTGTTTTGTGCTATTACAATTTGAACAATGTCTTGACCTCTCTTCTTGCCACTGTTATGCTTCTTTGGAGCACCTTTAGTCTTGACCATTGTGGGATCACATAAGCACTTAGGTCATGAGTTTTGCTTGGAAGCATGCTCATTTAACTTCTCACACTTAATAATGGTAAGCTTCAGTATGTCTTCCATGACCTCATTGTAGTCTACCTTTGTTTTTGCAGCTACCTTGCTAGTACACGCATCGCAGTATGCCCAAAATGGAGCAAGTTCCATTGCATCAGAATCAACTGATCCCTTCGATGATACAAATGATACAAAATCACTCTTAGTTTCTTTAGTCCACCATTTCAAAATCAAACTGCTTGGAATATGGTCAACATGCTCCACTTTCATGTCACAAAATATGCGAACACGGAATACCACACAATTCAAAACGTCTACATCCACAAGAAAATATTGACTTTGAAGTATCACACACAACTTTCCTTTCCATACTAGAAATGCTTGGTTAACTTGAAGATCAATTGGTCCATGTGGTAAAAAAGGTTTTGAATATTGGGAATTAAAATATGCTTTCAATTCATTGTTTCTGTATCCTCTTAAACCCAACTCAAACTTATGAATAAATTCAAAAATGCTGGATTTGTTATCCATATATGTGTTCATGATGGAATTGACAGCTTCACATTGCAATGTAGTACGTATACGAGAAAAGAACCTGTCTCAAAAATATACAGTGACCCATGATGATCTGTTCTCATACGTCTTAGAAACCCATTTGTTCGCTACAAGTCCATGCTTCTCAACCATCTTTACCCAAAAATCTTCAAATGCCTCCGGGGTGAAAATCGAGTATATCGCTTCCTCGAAATCAGTTAAAAATGGAATACTCTTAAACATGTTCACATGCATTTTTTTTTCAGGTGCCAACCACATAGTTAATGGCTTGTATCCGAAAAAATCTACCTTATAGCCTCCCTAATGGCCCCATCCCCATCTGTCACAAGTACTTTAAGATGTTTATTTCCCATTGCTTCTAAAAATGCTTTTAAGACCCCCATATATGTCTCAGTTGTTTCATCTAATTTACTTTGAATTAAACAGGATAAGCTAGCATGTATTATAATAAATGTAATTTATATAACACGTAGCATTTGGAATACTTGTATCTTAATGTGTGTAATTGAGATGTCAGCATCATACCTGCAGTAGCTGAAACTATATATATGTTTTGATAAAACTATTTTCAAATTAATTAATATCGAGTAAATTCACGTTTCCAACTTTGGAAAGGCAATAGTAAAAAGATGACGTAATTTGTACGTGGGGATCAAAATTGCGTACGTTTTCAAGAGATTAATTTGATTTCTGGCTATTTAAAATGAGTGTAAAGTCTACGTGTACGTACATATTGGAAATAACTCAAGTCTCACATCGACTAGAGATAGTGCCAAGTCAAAGTATATAAGTGGAGAATAATCCTCACCCTACGAGCTAGCTTTTGGAGTTGAGTCAGGTCCAAACCCACATTCTAATATGGTATCAGAGCCTATCCTAGATCCATTAACGGGCCACCCACCATGTTATCCACGCACCAAACCCAAAAGTGCTGGGCATTGGGAATAACTCAAGTCTCACATCGACTAGAGATAGTGCCAAGTCAAAGTATATAAGTGGAGAACAATCCTCACCCTACAAGCTAGCTTTTGGGGTTGAGTTAGGTCCAAACCCACATTCTAATAGTACAGTAGCATAGAGCTAGTTAGCTGGATTATTGAGATCGAAAACCCGTGTTTCACGTTGAATCACCATTAGCGTTTGATAACAATGATTGGGAAGCATCGGTGGATCCTGTTCTCTTTTTGGTTGACTGGAATTTCAATTAACACTGGCCTATGACGTTCCGCGGGGTAAAAATTAATGCAGCGTACCTTCATGTGAACAAACAAGTATATACACTAAATCAATTAATTAGGTCGACAACTACAACCTTATTAAGAGGTGATTTAATCGAAGAGAAAAATTTATTATTTAAGAATTTTTTAATAAAAATAATATATATATATATATATTAATAATTCAAATATTTTTTTTTCTAATTTTTTTGCATTCTTTTTGCTTCTATCCAAGCAAATGCAAACTATCACAAGAATCTCTCGCCTATATATATTGGGTGTAATCTATCTGTAATGTAACTGTAAGTGCTGCTGTACGTTGGCGTGGCTGGGCTTCGGTTAAAGGAACTGCGGTAACTGGTGAAACTGGAAATTTCACCCAGCAGTCAAGACTGAGTCACTGACCCATGCAATCTGAATTGAGTCACGTCACGCTGTCCAATTTTTTCTTTTTCTTAGGACTCTACTAAGATATATAAAACGAAACATGCAATGGAGTCGCTATTCTCACACCACTTTTGCTATTTAAACCCCACGTGCTTTCATATTATTACAAAAATATCCTTCTTTATATCTTGGAAATGTTGTTTTTTTTAATAAAAGGGGTCAAAAAATACACAACAAAATATGTTTAGTTGTGTACTTTTCACAACGCAGGAAAAATATTTTCTTATGTAATTTTTTGCACAATCTCTTCCTCGACAAAAATATGGCTCAGTTGTTCAAATTATTTTAATCATGACACACATTATCTTTTTTTAATAGTAATAGAACTAATTAATTTGATATAATTACCTTTTTAATTATAAAAATTTAACACAACGAACATGAATTTCTATTAAACAAACTATCCAATGGAGTCAACTTTTCATTATGTATTTGATCAAAGTAAACGAGTTTCCATTTTGTATTTTTTCAATGGAATTGTGTTCTCATGAAAATAGTATTTTTGGAATAACAAGATTTTTAAAACATATGGGAGGTGTGAATAGAAAAAGTGAAGGTGAGAATAGGAACTCCCAATAAAGTAAATCCATTTTGATTCCTAGACCCAATCTGCAACCAATATAAATATTACTTCTAGGAGAGATAAAAGTATAATTTTTATTACCAAAAATTTATCAACATTAATTACTAAATTTATAAATATAAGTACCTCTATAGCCAATATATATTCCTTGATCAGATACCATGCCCTTTTCCTAAACTTTTTCAATCATGAAAAAAATAGTAAGAATAATATTAAAAAGTTAAAAAATAATTTTAATAAATCATGCTTATAGAGAAAACTAAAGCAAACGAATACTAACAAAGTAGAGAAATGGCATTACCAGTTAAAAAATGGATCTTATATGAATTAATTTTAATAATTTATTTATATTATTTTCTATATACTTCTTAATTTTAATTTTAAATTTGGTTTGATTTAACAACTAGCTCGATAAATTTCTTTCTCGACTATCTCAAACCACTTTCTTTTTATCTTTGTTTGTATGCTTAATTTTTTTTCACTGCTTATATCTATCACTTTTTATTTTTATTTCTAAATTAAATTTTAGTATATCTTTTAAAATATCAATAATTAGAAATAATTTTATATCACAATATAAATTATTTATCCTAAACTATCAAAATATAATTTTTATTTTAAAAACATTTATTTTTACAAATTTTTATTATTTAAAATAAATATTTATCTTGAGTATTGCACTAGTTAAAATATTAGTATAACCTTTATTTTTTTTATAATTTAAGAGATATGAAATTGTTTGCGGTAAAAAAAAATTGTTATAATTAGCAATTTCGCCAATATGGAAAATTAATTATATGATCAGTATAGCAAATAGTTGTACAATATATCTATTAGTTTAGACTCAATATTTATATTAGTAGTTTAAGAAATATCATATTAAGCGGAAGCTATTTGTTTTTGTTATACCATAGTAACTAAAATATATATAATATTTTAAATTAAAATTAAAATTAAAATCACATTTAATCATAATATTCTATGTAAGAATTATTAAACAAAAAATTAAACATTTTAAATATTTAATTTACGTCAAGATCGTCAGCATAACCATCATTATGATTGTCGCTATGATCATCGACGTCACCACCAACATGACTGTCCATGTAGCGGTAGAGACAGTCATGTTGGTGGCGACAACGGTAATCATGGTGACGATCACAATGGTAGTGATGACGGTAATGAGAGCTACAACAACTATGTTGGTGATAGTAGTGATAGTTAATGATCATGGTGATAGTTGCGTGGGCCACCATGACATTTACTATAGAAACGGTCATAACAATGATAGTGGTCATGATGATGATAAGTTTGAAATATTTGGGACATCATAGGTTAAATCTTTACAATATTACACTTTCTATTTGATAAATTTTACGAAAATTTTATGATTAAATAAAAAATTATTTGAATTTTAAAAAATTTAATTTTGATCTTTCATTTAATTTAATGATTAAGATTAATCATATTTATTTTTATATAAGATGACTATTTTTTTATATAATATATATATATATATATATATATGGTGACTACAATAGTATTTAGGACCGAGTGAAAATTACACTCAAACTTTCCCCTACTAGCGACGGCGGTTATTTTGGAACTTAGTGCTTTTTATTCTGTCAATAAATTAGTTTTTATAATGTCATTATCTAAAAATCAGTTCAGTTATCTTAAAAATAAGTTACTTTTTAAAGTATCATCCTTCTAAAAATAATTTAATTATAAATAAGAAATTAAAAAGCATGCTAGATAGAGTATCTCCTCTGTTTCCTTGTTTGCGTTACTTTATGAAAACAGTTATCTTATTCTGTGATCACCTTCAACCTTTCACCACCACCACCATTTCCAGTATTTTAGCTCTTCCGTCTTAGTTTTCGAGGAGGGCGGCAAGGGTGTAAAAGATTTTCTTTTTACTTTTTTATAATTATAATATTATTATAAAGTATTTATCAATTTTATTGATCATTAATCTTTATTGAAAATTTAATTATTAATCTTTAATGTGATCTCTTATTTCAGCATCACTTAGAATAATAACTTATTAATATAAAGTGTAAAAGATGATTTTGATTGGATCGGATTGCCCGAATAATCCTCAAATTGAGCCGGATGACATTTAAAATCTTTGACCCAAATGTGGCTTGCTTATTGGGCTCAAACCGGATACAGAAACTATGTAGGGATCCTTAATTCAATGGCATTACTTACACGGGCCCGAAATCATGTCAAATTGTACTTATCAATTATACAATAAAGTTGAGCAATACCGGTTGAACCAAAAAAAGTAGAAATATTAGGAAATTACATACCATTACAAAAATATAATCAGATTTTTGACAAAGAAAAATAGCATATAAGTACTAAGGTTTAACTTAGTTGAATAAAATGCATGAATTATTATAAATATTTTAATATATATATCTTTAATTTTTAGAGATAAAAAAATAATAATAGCATCTAACTGATCTAAGTGTATAAGAATATTAGCAAACCAAAATTTTAATTTCTAGTATTTTTCTTTAGATGATTCTCAATTTCTTATACCTGTCCTACACAGACCCAGCAATGACAGATGACAGTGACCAGTGGTTGGAAGATACATGCTTATGAATTGTGAAAGCATAGACCAACGAGTAAGAGAGCATTATTTATTTATTATTTTGTTGATGCGTGTGCGTGTAAATAGTTAGAGATGATAGGGGCATCCTCTTGTGGACAGTTGCCACTTTATGACGAAAGAAACAAGCGTGACAAGCTTAAAAGGTAAAAATTAAGAATGCAAAAATATTGTAAAAAAAAGTTGATGGTTGACATTAATATAAAATAATGAGTGAGTGATTAATTTAAGCGATACATGTTTTCTCTTAACTAAGATTTCCAGCTTCAAGCTTTCTGTATGAAAAAAATCAGCATAAGAAATATTTTCGTAATATTGTGAATGTTCCAATATGAAGAAGATTATTTTTTGTAGAAAGTTCTTGCAATCTAAACTTAAAAATAATGGACAATAGTAATTAACTAAGATATAATTAATTAAAAAAACATATGAATCATTCTGTATTGTGTGAAAAGTTTTTATGAATTATTGTATGTAACTATGCAGGAAATCTAACTTAATTAATTCAACATGTTGCATAAATTACTCTAAATCTTCTTATACTTGTTTTTCATTTCTATCAATAAACAAAACTTGTATGTAACTAAAGGTATATAATAATTTAAAAATGATACTAAATATGTGTAAAGTCAAATTTATACAAATAAAGGTGGTTAGTTCAGTTTTATATATATATATATATATATATATTAAAGGTGATTAGTTCAAGTACTGTATGCTTTATATCTTTTTAAACAAGAATTTGAGTTTAGAAACAAAAAAATCTACTTCAAGAATTAACTGAACTATGTTGTAAATGTTTTTGACTCGAGTAAGATTACTTCATATAAAAGATATTTGTGATTTAAAAATATGATTACTGTATAAAATATTCTTTAAAAGGGAACATAAAATCACCTCCCGTGCACTTTCTTATCTTTTCTTCTTTTAATTCGCAATATGCTTATGCTTTAGCTTTTATCAAAATTGAATAATTTGATTATATATTTTTTCTTAATTTAGATTGCGTGTAATTTATTCAGTAAGAAAAAGAAAACATAATTAATATAAGAAGAATAAAATGAATTTTGTTTTGCTGTGTCATAAGTCACAACTTCTGTTTTGGCTATATCTAATCAGGACCTGTCTGGTGTGATGAAGCCACAAGGCCAGGTAACTTGTCAAAGTATCCTTCCTGAGCAAATTTGGTTTCAACGGGGTAGTTTCTTCAAGCAATGGCTTTCCTGTTATAGAAGAAAAAATTAGAATAAAGTTGAAAGATTAGGTTCAATAGAAAAAGTTAAATGGCTGAAACCTTAGTTACGGGACTTAGGACATATACGACTATATCATTCTCACTACAAAAAAATAAAAAAATAATCATACATAAACCCCACAGAAATGCTATATCATATATACAGTAATAGCTTTCATATTAGATTTAACTTCGGGAACACTGAAATAAAAATGGAAAACACGCGTGTAGCATGATACGGTGTGATTTGTGATTTGGGAAGAGTAAAAGTTAAGGATGCAAAATGGTTATGTTAGCTGATTATTCTTTTAATGCGTGATCGTGAGACTCAAATTAAAACAAATATAAAATGTTTAAAACAACTGACACACCGTCTCCTCTTCAACTAATTAAGTTATATCTCAAATTCTCAATATGTTGGTCGATTATTTAATATACCATATATCACATCAATTATGGTATATATATATATATATTATTATTCTGATGGGAGACAATTCTCAGTGATTCAGGGAAAAATTAGAAGGGTTATCTCCAGTCTATGGCAAAATTATATGCGCGCCAATAATATCAGAAACTTTTTGAATATTTTTTTACCAAAAAAGGACACTTTTAGGGCAACTGATATTATAGTGTGCGAAAACAAAAACAAACAAATATATTCATACCTTTATTTTTTATAAAAAAAAGAAAGAAAATTAAACGACTTAACGGCATCTGCAGCAGCAAACTTATGATCCATTTTATACTCCATGGAATTCTTTTTTTATTTTATCTTATTGGAGTCCAAGAAATGTCGTTGTTGTTGACTAAAGTAGTAATGTATATTACGGTTCTCTTTAATAAATATAAACACCAGTCAGTTCCATCCAAATTGGGAACAGGTGGAGCCTAGTTTCAAATATGAACTTTTAGTCATTTTGATCCTTTCTTTTTCTATGATTTTGATCCCTTTTTACATGCTTACCCGTGAATAAGATATATTTATATCAATGATATATTATATGTAATTATATAGAACGGACTTTGCAACTAAATAAATGAATGACACACAGTTTAACGTGTATACATAAATTAGAGAGAGACAGAGACTTAAAAATATCTATAACAAGTCAACAATACACGAAATTAAAGTACATATCTTTCGTCTTAATGTTTTTTTTTTTTTTTTGTTATTATTAAGTCGACAAATTTCGTTTGACATATATAGACGTATCAATTCTTTTTTTCCCGTACGATTTATATGATTAATTTTAAGATAAACAAGATCCGATATACAAAGAGTTAACTAACCAAACATATTTAACCCATTATATCAAGTTACAGTTAAACTTGACATCTAAAAACTATTTAGCAGTTGATATGTCAAATAAAGATTATTTTCCTATGTTGGTTTAAAATATTATGTATTGATGTTACTCTTTTTTTTACATTGCTAATTTTGTGACTTTTTGTTGTGTTTTTATCATGTGGGGCTTGATTTCTGCAGTATAATGATGATTTATATTAGCAATGAAGGATAAAATGTTGTTTTCATAAATATAGTCGTGGCCTTAAATAAGTCTTATTTTAATTAACATTATTTTTTCAATTAATTTTTGTCATGAGAAGTTCTTCATGCTTATTATACGAATAATCGTGAACAAAATAAATTTGGTAAAAAATTATTTGCTTCATAAATAATTTAACTAGCTTAGATAATGTCAGAACAAAATTTGATAAATCTATCATACAATCATTAAAAACGTTATAACCAAGTTATATATTTCATGCTTCAGCTTTTAATAAATTTGGTCAAACATATTTGCTTAATAAATTTATTTTACCTATTATGTAATGTATTTTCCTTTATTTTATTCACGGTTAAAAAATTAAGTCACTTTTAAACACTAATTATTCTTATATATTTGCCTCATGTAAATCGTAAATCTAAAAAAATAAATTGCTTTATTTATAATTTTTTCCACAACAATAGAATCTAACATAAATATAATTGATTATATATTTATTACTCGTATTTTGTAAGGGCATTTTTTTCACAGCATTTTGCAAGGGCATTGATTACTCATCAATTGCACAATTGTGAATAATAATTTTGAATTAATAATAAATTTAAGATTTAGGATGGGGAACAAATAGTTATTAGTATATATGGAAATCGAATCTTGCAATTATCAATGCATATCTCTGTCATAATTATTTTGTCAATCTTTTTAGCAGGTGCCCTTTTGTGTTTTGTGAGAATGAATGGTGCTAAAGACAACAAATCTACAATTTAATTAAATACTTGTTATAATCAGAACATGCGCGCGATTAGAAAGGAAACAAATGGAAGCAAAGGACAGAATTGCATGAATAAAGGGATCTATAGATCAGATGCCAAATGTTTAGCTAAGTAATTTGCTATTGAAATTGCCTTCTCCCAAGATATGGCTAATTAAAATCAGTCATCAAGCATGGCAATATAATGACTTGATCAAGTGGTGTTGAAATCTCCAGCTACGTATTTATCTGCTACATGCCATGCCATGAAAGATCCATGTCTCATAAATTGGTCTGCATGATAGAGCAGGTGCCCAAGTTATAAGAGAAAGGTGCTCTAAAATTGCCCCAATAATCGCAAAATGCTCCCCCGCCCACAGACTGCTTTGTTGGAAGATTGGAATATTACAGCTACTTGCACTGCAATACATGGTACCAATAAATCTCAAAGAAAAAGCATCCCTAAATTTGAATTTTTAAAACTTATTTGGGTAAGTTTCTTTGAAAAGATTTAGGCTCTTTCGCATCTTCCATCTTCCAAGTTGTTTATCTGATATGGCGATGGAAGAAACCATTTCTTATTTTTCTTCTCCGTTGAAGGTGATCTATCTGGCAAGATTGAAAACCTTAAATTCAGGCATCGCATCTTATATAAGCACCGCATCTTAGATGATCCACAAAAAATCATTAAGAATCGCATATAAGCTCCTACAGCTGAAGCTGCTCTTATAAAAGAAAAAATAAGAAGAAAAAAATAAAATAAACTTATATATAAATCCTCAATATTTGTTTTCAAGATTTCCTATGAATAAAAAAAATTTATATTTAAACTAAAAAAAATATAATTTTTTTATGTGTAACTTTTTTTTGTCGCTTTTACCCAATTTTTTTATAAAAAAATACAATGAATTTTAATGGTGTTATGAAGTAAATATTCCTACAATCCTTGCTAAAATTGAATCATTACCATATATTCCTCTGTCTTGTTTCCTTTTCTTTTATCCCACTATCATTTCCCTTTCAATTCAGTTGTTTTTAATAAATTACATAAAAATGTATATTTATGTTATGTCCAGATCTATTTTTTTTACAATGACGTATAAGATTAAAACCTATCACTTCATGGAATTTAATCAACTCCTACTATTAGGCTGGTCCTAATGAATTTGGAATATATTAATTTTAATAAAACATACAACAAAAAATTTCGAAGGATTAAAACCAAAAACTTTTAAAATAGGAAACAAAAGATTGTTTAAAGTTTCTTTTTCAATTCATTTTTTTTTTCGTTTCCCTTTTTTTAACCCTACCGGTTAAAGAATTAACCCTACAATAATATGTGCGATAAAAGGAATTACTTAAAAATAACTTTACAAAACCTCAATTAAAATAGACTACTAAAGTTTAAATGATAATTACAAGAAATATTACATGCATAAATAAATAAATAAAATAAAGGGGTTCATATATCATTTCTTGCATCATGATGATTACAATATTTGTTTTACATAAAAGCTTGAGAAGCAGTACGTAAAATGAGAATTTCGGTAAATACTGATGGTGTTTGAAAAAAAAAAGAAGGGAAGGGAGACTCTCTAGCTTGGATTGTGTCCTTATTGATAATTGAGATATTTGAGTATTAATTTGTAGATAATAGCTAATAAATAAAATGTGATTTATAGATCATTGTTTATATATAATCTATAATTTGTAGATAATATATTGAATTATAGATAATTTAATGTTTATAGATAATTAAATATATATCCCTTAATAAAAAATTAAAATATTATTATTAATATTTAAATAATGAGGTGTTAAAAATAATTAATGTATATGAAATTTACGTGTTTAGGATGTCGACTTTTTTGTCACCTGTCTTTTGTATATACTAAATAATACATATTAGATAATAACATCAAATAATGCAATTTGATTAACAATCTTAATCATTGATTTTGGGATTTATTCAAATTTAATATTTTATGTATTTTTTTAAGAATATATTATGACCAAATAAAATACAAATTTTTCTATATAAATAAATTTAACTTATACTAGCAACTGAAATACATAGATCGGTTCAACAAGGCAATGCAGTGTAGTACATTTATCTCATTTCTAGCGGAGCCAAACAGGCTTACGCGGAATCTGAGTGCTGCCCGAAGTCATTCTCAGTAACTGCTAATCGCTGACACGGTCAGCTAAGCTACCCCTCTCTCTCTCTAAAACCTTTGCCATTGTCTCACACAACACAGTTACAGTTACACCTTACAACTTCAATGTGAGAGTCAAGATTCATTCGTTTATTTATAGCCACCGGCTCAAGTGGCGCAGCCAAACCGAACCCACAAGAGGTGAAGAACAATAACAAACCATTCTTCACCTCTCCTCTCTCCCACCATAGTAATGGGTCAGAGCCTAAGTTGCAGTGGCAACCATGACCACGGCCTCTTCACCGCCGTGCAGCACGGTGACCTTGAAATTGTCACAACTCTCTTGGACTCTGACCCCTCTCTCTTGCACCAAACCACTCTCTACGATCGCCACTCTCCTCTTCATATTGCCGCTGCCAATGGCCAGATCGAGGTCCCTTCTTTTTCTTTTCTCCCGCGTTCTATTCACGCAAATTCCCTTCTTCTTTTTTTTTTTTTTATACATTTCTCTTTTCTTTCTTCCAGATTCTGTCTAAGCTCTTACATGGATCTCTCAACCCAGATGTTTTAAATCGCCACAAACAGGTTACTAACTCTACCTGTGTTTTTCCCATTTAAAAAAAAATGATATTTTTGCTTACCCTTTATTGTGTTGTGAATGCTTCAGACTCCGCTTATGCTGGCAGCAATGCACGGGAACATCGCGTGTGTGGAGAAGCTTCTTCAAGCCGGAGCTAATGTAAATGCTTCAATTTCATTGCTCTAAATTGACATAATAATATAAATGGAAATTTTGGAAACTGATGCGTTTGATTTTCAGGTTTTGATGTTTGATACTAGTTACGGGAGAACCTGCTTACACTATGCCGCATACTATGGCCATTCTTCTTGCCTTAAGGCTATTCTTTCCTCTGCTCAATCTAGTCCAGTGTCTGCTTCTTGGTTTGACCCTTTTTCTGTTTCAGTATGTTTTCTCCACCTGTTGTTGTGTTATTGGTTTTTTTAGTGTTATTTGAATTGATTGCAGGGGGTTTTCTCGGTTTGTGAATATTAGAGATGGAAAAGGTGCAACGCCATTGCACTTGGCAGCTCGTCAGAGACGCTCTGAATGTGTACATATTCTATTAGACAGTGGTGCTCTTGTTTGTGCTTCAACTGGTGGATATGGGTAATGATCTATCATTGACTGATTGAATCCTGACGTGTTTTAATTTCCTGTTTTGTGGAGTAATCAATCAATTGTTATTTTCAGCTGTCCTGGGAGCACTCCTTTACATCTAGCAGCTAGAGGGGGATCTATAGATTGCATTCGTGAATTGTTGGCATGGGGTGCTGATCGTCTTCAACGCGATGCATCTGGGTATAGTTCAGTTTCTCAGCACAAATTCTTACCATTTAGGAAAAGGGGCTATTGGATTTGAGACTTTGAGTGACATATCCAGACATATTTAATTTTAATTTGTGTGGCTGATTGATTGTTGATTATTTTATCTGTGTTATTCTAAAATCTCTGATATGATAATTCCATCCCTTGTTTTGATGGGCCCTTTCCCTTATCTTATCTGGCATTTTCCTATTGCAACTTTCTAAACTTTAGGGAGCAACTTTCCTCATTTAACGATTTGACCATTTATTGGTAGATTGGGTTCATAGCATTTAAGTTTAGCCCTGCATCTTTTCCTCATTGTATATTCTCAGAATGCCTGATTGGTGTGTTTATGCAGGCGGATACCATATATGGTTGCTCTGAAACACAAACATGGAGCCTGTGCATCATTGCTAAATCCTACATCTGCAGAACCTCTTGTCTGGCCGTCTCCGTTGAAGTTCATCAGTGAGCTTAATCCTGAAGCCAAAGCTTTATTAGAACAGGCATTGATGGATGCAAATAGAGAAAGAGAGAAAAACATATTGAAAGGGAGTTCTTACTCTCTGCCATCTCCGTCACATTCTGATGGGGTAGCTGATAATATGTCTGAGGTAATTCCTCACCCTCTGCATGTACATACCAACTTTTTGTGCTTTTCAATTAAATTGAATCAGAGTATGGATAGTTACTTATTAAGTAGATTAATAGTAGGAACTCATTGAATAATTTTAAAATGATGGAACATTTCAAACATCACTAGTGTGCATTTAAAAATAATAATAATCATATTTTGATCAAGTTTTAAGCTGTCCAATACTGCATAAACTCATAGTGTCTCCCCTGCCCCTTTTAATTTTTTTCAACTGTGAAAAACTATTGGTACTTGGACACATGAAATAGCTCTACCAGAACTTACTGATAACCATATAGTAAAAACGAATTTGAATAGAATTATTGAGACTTAAGCAAAATATATAATGTTTTAATCATGGCTAAGGGATTGATTATTTTGCCTAGTAAAAAAGCCTTCTGTTTCTCCATGTATATATAATTTTTTCCTCTGGTATCCTCTTTTGCCATCATTACTCTAGTTAGAGAAACATTCTCTTTTTCCTTGAATCATTATATTCATATATCTAATTGTAGGGTCAATAAAAACCAACTACATACTGATTATGGGATTTGATATTGTGCAGGTTAGTGAGCCCGAATTATGTTGCATCTGCTTTGAGCAGGTGTGCACAATTGAAGTTCAGAACTGTGGCCACCAGATGTGTGCACAATGCACACTAGCCCTGTGTTGCCACAACAAGCCCAACCCTGACACTGCCTGTCTTACTCCCCCAGTTTGTCCATTTTGTCGAAGCACGATAACAAGACTCGTTGTTGTGAAGACAGAATGCCACGATGAAACTGATCAAGACAGTGTTGATATCAACTGTTCCAAGCTGAGCAAGTCATCAAGGAAACTCAGAAACTTGAATGACAGTGGTAGCAGCAGCTTCAAGGGACTATCTAGTGTTAGTTCATTCGGGAAGTTGGGTAGCCGCAGCTCTGGAAGGATTGCTGCTGAGTGGCTTGATAAACAGTGATGGCAATTACTTGTGGTAATCAATGATTCCATATTGGCAAGATACGGTAACTACAGAGGTGCTTAACCGGCAAGGCAAAAATCAAAGTTAAAAAAAGGTGAAGGAATATTATGTAATTTTGGGAAATAAGCAAAGTGAATTGAAGTGAAGTGAAGTTCGCGGTAGGTACCTAGTGTTGTTGGGAAAAAGAGAAGGGGATGTCATGTTGTTATAGTATTATTGTTACTTGAGAATGAAGAAGCATCACCTGCGTCGATCGATGATTTTGGGCATAGTAAATAATTTTATCTTATCATGCGTATCCCAGTAAAGTGGGAATAATTTCTCTCAAAAGTATAAATCAATAATATTATGGGAAAGTGTATTGCTTATTTGCATGATTTATTTCTTTGTATCGATATATAAGCAATAAGATACAAAAGAGAAAGACAAAGCCTTTTTGTTGCTTGTCATGTGATCATGTCTCCGTGGGTAAACTAGTCAGTGCACTTGATTAGAGCATGCTGGCTAATATATTAAATTGTAACTTGTTGATAAAAAAAATGTATAAATCTAATTTGTTTCATATACAAATAAATAATAGAACTTGGAGACATATTTGGCTGGGGCTCCTGGGGAAGTCCCATGATTAAACGTAATGTGGACACGTAAAATTGGCGTCGTGATATACTATCATTGATCCAATGACTGAATACCAAATACCCTAAAGCCTTGTGTTTGGTCTGATAATAATTTGGGGGTGGTCACCACATATACCAACCGGGTTTGTTGAGACTTTTCACACCAAAAACTGAAAACAGGAAAGTGACACGGTATAAAAACAAACAAGGAAAGTTAAGTACATGCATGGCCTTGGTCAGTTTATGTGTCATTTCTCCATACGCTGCGCTGCAGATGCAAACGTGTTTGACCTGTTCTTTTCAGGGCAACGTCCTAACTTCTAACTCCCAATCGTAGTAAGAGCTAAGAGCCCCACCTCAATAGAATTATCGAAATGTAAAATTATTTGACAAGGAAGTTATTAGTGATGTCTTATAATCAATTATGATTGCATAAAAGGCGATAATACTAAAAAAAAATAATGAATAATTGATCGATAAAATGTAATTTTAAAATTATTTCTCAAAATATAAATACCAAGGGGTATAGCTTACTTTGATATAAAATATGTCAACAAACTATTAAATATTAATTTGATATGATTTGTGAAATTCAAATTAATGAATTTTTAATTTAAAAATATGGAAAGTTTTGAAATTAACAATTGGATGATTTGGAATGTACTAATTTAAACAATAGTATTTGAGAAAAATAAAAATATAATATGTTTTATATAAGAAAAGTCACATGATAAATTGAGGAGAGTTAATAAAGAAAAGTCATTGTTAATGAGAGCGATGAGTCAAATTTAATATAAGTGTTAATGTAATAAAGGAAAAAAAAAACAACTTTTAAAGCTATTTATTAACATAAAATTATATGTTTTTCTTTGCAATAATTTCATGAATTTTAGGGAATCTTTAAGACTCAATTTTGTTCATTCAAGCTAGATTGTCTTCAGCTTTTAAGCCAGCCTCAAGTCTATCATAGGTCAAACTTGGATTTTAAGTGTGTGTTTAGATTCAAGCTGAAAATATTGTGAATACGTTTCAATATAAATTTAACGAATAAATAAAAATAAAAGCAAAGATCATGAATCATGATTTTTTCACAAAATTATTTTTGGCTCAAAAATATTTTTTGGCTTGATTTTTAAACATGCATTAAGTTGATCAGTACTCAATTCTTAGGTTTACTTCAAGTCCATCACAAATTAAGCTTGAATATTAGCCTCAATACTTAATTGTTAGGTCGACCTTGAGTCCATCACAAGTGAAGCTTATACTCTAGGATGATTACCTTGGGTTGACCTTATTTTAATTTGAATAATTTTTTATATTTTACTTTTTATTTCTATTTTATCTGTACGATTAAATGAAACAATAAAGATATTGAACTCTTTTTTTTTTTTTAATGAAATAGAGAAATACAACATTCTTAACGCGTATATTTGTTCACAAAATTGACATTACTCACTATAAGTTATTTATTTTTAAAAAAAAAAAATTGGCTAGTGGAGTTACTACTTATGTGATTATTAAAATTTTAAAAATATATAAATAAAAAAATTACAAGACACTAATAAGTAATTAGTTTAGTTTTAGAGGATATACATTTATTTTTAAAATAAAATTTTAAATTCCAACGTTATACTTCATATAAACTCTTATTAGAATAATTAAATATACGGAACTGTATTTAGCTGGTATAAAATTATTTCCAAAATGCATAAAAAAATTACTTCCAAAAAAATACTTATAACCTAAAAAATAGAACATATAAGATTGATTGAGCGATTAAAAAAAAGAAAAAAATTATAGATTCAATTTTTCATGCTAATAAAAAATAATAATTAATATTCATCAATAAAAAGATTCAAATATATTTTTATCTTTTAAAATTAGCATTTTTTCACTTTTGATTTCTATAAGTGCATTTTTATAATTTTTGTCAATCTAAGTTTGAATTTTGGTATCTATAATATATTTTGTTTATTTTTTATTCATATAAATTTGTATTTTTCAATTTTGATCCCTATAAATACAAACTTATGAGAATTATAAATAAAAAATAAAAGTTTTATAAGAATTAAAATTAGAAAAATACAAATTTAATAAGACTAAAAATGAATAAAATATCTACCGAAATCAAATTAGAAAAAAATGACAACTCCCAGGAGTTAAAATTTTAAAAAAATAAAGTTGCAGGAAAAAAAAAAACCGTTAACTTACCGAAAAAAACATTTTTAAACTAGAAAAAACACATAAATATACAAGATATTGCTACCATTTATCTTTTATAAGATACTTACTACGGTCTCTGCCGACAGGTTGCAGGAAGAAATATCTTGGAGAATGAGTCATATTCAGAATCACATGTGGCCTTTGCAGTATTAAAATGGAACTAATTAAGAATCTCATAACCTTCAGATTTGGATCTATCTAATCAAAGTGGTTGCATATTCACATGAATCCGGATAAGTTAAGAACGTGTCACGTACGGTACACAATACACATTTGTTAGGATGAGGAATTCACTTGTTTGGTTATTGGAGGAGTTTATAGACATTTTATGGGCTGAATAATATGTTTTGTTATTTCTGTAAAAAAAAAAATGCTTTGTTATTGGAAAAAAAATAGCTCAGAAACTTAATTAAAAACTGTTAAATAATCCTTAATTAATCTTCAAATATTCTAAACTAGTTTCTGAAACACATATAAAAAAACATTACAGTATCTTTTTAATGATTCGGTAGTGTCTTTGACTCTTGATTAACTTGGCCCTACCACAATTAATTATTTTCTTAATTTAATTAAAATAAGGTCTTCCACTAAAATTAAACAAATCACAAAGATATTTTGTACATGAGCTTGACCTTAAATAAAAGACGTAATACATTTGGTTTTGTTATTTTATGATAATGAATTAAGGGATTAACTAGGAGTCAATCTTGGACAAAAGAAACTAAAATTCTAGAACTTATCCGGGGATCAAATAATACACAGTAATCGATTTCTGATCCCCTCCTCTCCCTCCCAATATTGAAATTTTATCATCCATTTATAGGTGAAACATAGATTAAGTCCACATTTATTTTAGCGTTAGAGAACCAATTTTTGCACTTTTTAATAAATAACACAATTTCAATGTAAAATCATAACTAAAATTATTTTAAATACATACTCATTTCACTTACATCTAACGTTAACTTTGAAACAAATGTAACATATAAAGATGCAAAGAAAAAAAAATGACTGATGTTGATGCCAAATCATAATTAGAAGTTAGCCAAAGCCATCTTGTCCACACATGCATGAAAACAGCTCCGCAAGTGAACCAAACCCTTTGTGGTGTTGTCTTAATTCCATGTTTTCTCTCTCTGTTCCAATACTCTGCCTTGGACTTATGGAGTGAGGGGGAGCAATGGAGCCATTCATAAATAGTGAATTTCGCTCTGCAATATTATTATTGGTATCAGCCAATGCAAGCTCATCATGAGGGTCGTAAATGGGTAGGCTTTGATTCCTTCTATTTTCATTAGCAGCTCTTCTTTCAACAGCAAGAAATTGACCAAGAGATGGTGGATTATTTTTTTGGCACTCAGCTTCAGTAATTTTGCTCCTTGATCCCAAACAGAATAACCATGAGCTGAAATTGAACATTTTCTTTTTACTCTTTAATAGTTTTGTCTTAGTTCCTCTTAGTGATCTTCTAGACAGCTCTACCATGCTAGAGACACCCATAAGGCTCCCAAGTGTGGTACTTTGGTCCCGAAAAAAAGACCCCGTTGACTGAATCAAAGAAACATATACTTTTAGTCCATAAGACATTTTCATATATATGTTCCATGCTTCGCTTTTATCCTCTCTTCTTTTTACGTGTCGTTTAAAGTTATTATATAGAAATTAAGAAAGATAATATTTTTCTTAATTTTAATGAAATTTTAGGCATGAATTTTTTTCTCCATCCTTTTTTTTTCTGATTCTATCATAAATGCATATGTAAAATAATAAAATACTAGAAAACAAATAAAAATATAATTGACAAAAGAGTAATTAACATGATCTTGTTAGAGTATAAATGTGAGATGAAGTCCCACATAATATAGAAATAAGAAGTTTGAGTACTATATAAGTAAAGTCAAGACTCATGAACTTTAACTTAAAAATTTTGGGTTAAAATGTGATGTTAAGTTTATTTATGTGGTTGTTCATATTCATTGAAACTTAACATGATTTTGTTAGAGTATAAGTGTGAGGTGAAGTCCCACATAGTATAGAAATGAGAAGTACTCCATTGATGTAAATCTTTTTGGTGTTTTTTACATTTTTAGAATATGATTTTGAGCCTAACTTAATCCTAAAAGCTAGTTCAAGAAGTGAGAGTTATCCCTCATTTATATACTCTTTCTTGACTTTATCTTTAGCCGATGTAAGACTTGGGTTAAAATATAATATTTAAGTTTACTTAGCATGACCTTGTTAGGATATAAGTGTGAGGTAAAGTCTTACATAGTATAAAAATGAGAAGTTTGAACACTATATAAGTGAAATCAAGACTCTTAAACATTAACTTTAAAATTTTGAGTTAAAATGTAATGTTAAGTTTACTTATGTGATAAAAGCTCTTTCAAGGAGAGAAGGTTGTTCCTCACTTATATACTCTATTTTGACTATGTAAATTTTTTCGATGTTTCTTATGTCATCTCCAATAATTTTAAGGGATTCAATTTGTCAGGATCATTTCCAATGGATGAAAAAAATAACGAACGATTTCTTTAATTACCACATCAAATAAGGAACTTCTAATATATCAATATTGGAGATGAACTTAGATTCTTTAAAATGTGTGTCAAGGGGTGAGGGTTTGACACTAACTTATGTTAGAACTTTGCAAATGAAGAGTGGGAGGGAGTATATATATTAAAACTCACCCTTGACATAATTGCTAAATTACAGTATATGAATTTATAATCAATGTTGAACAGTACCACATGAAGTGAAAAGGGACGGATGCGCTTAATTAAAATAGCATTGATTCTTCATAATGCTCGCCAACAAACTACAATGTACTTCTGAATAGCTAGTGAGTATTCTATCTACAGATATAATGCATTTATGCTTGATTACATCCTACATTCTAGATGGTACGTAAAAATTAAGAATGATCTCTGTTGGCTGTTGCTACTTTCGCAACAAAAAAATGCATAAATTACGCAAATCTTTAATCAAATGTGAAAGTGTTTAATGGGAGATAAATTGAATGACCAACACACTTTAACTGAATTCAAGTGGGCACTGCATTCGAAATCTGATAATCAATGACTTCCAGAGGCAATTACACTTGCCCAGCCAGTAATTTTCTCAAGATGCAGTTGATTGGCATCAAATTCTATTCTCAGTCAGTCTTCAAATTAACAATCACTTAAATTACACTTTCTCATTTCTCAGGGTTGCAACGTTTAACAGAGTTAGGATATCCAAAATCCTTAACTTGGAGTAACTCAGTCTCGTACTCTTTTTTAAAATAGAAGTGTCTCTAATTAGTTAATATAGATGTTATAATTTTTAGAAATATGATATCAGGAACTGTCCTACCTTTCCAAGGATAGCATAATAATATTATCAATTTTTTTTCAATGGAAATCAAAAAAATATAAGTGAGCTTATACTAATTTACATATCTTACTCATCTAATTGAACTAGACTTCTTTAATAATATCTTACTCATCTAACTGAACTAGGCTTCTTTAATAATAATATTATCGAATGATAACATAAAAAAATTATTTATAATATGTGTAAAATTATTATATATTATTTGAATAGGTCTCTTAAAATTTGAATAGTTAATAGTGTAATATTTTTTCATAAAAAACGTGCTAATTAAATCAAATTAGTATAAATTATAAACTTTGTTATAGTTTTTAAAAATTAAAATGATAATTTAAATAACATGAAATTCAAGCTTAAACTGAAAACAATTTTAGTTTAAAGAGAGAAAAAGAAGAAGAAAAAAGCTAAAGACAACTCGAGGAGTTAACTATTTAATTTAGTAGGTTTCTTTTTGTCTTTATTATTCTGTTTAAACGTTGTACCAGAGAATTGATAAAACACGATAAGTTAAATAAGTCAATTAAATACATATTTAACAAATTCTGATTAAAAGGGAAATTTATTTATAAAATTAATCATTAAACTTATTAAAATAAAGTTAGAAAAAACACATCTTAATATATTTATCAATAAAACTTGTTAAAATAAATTACAAAATTTAATAATAAAATTATAAACCATTTCTACACATTCGGATTCATATAAAATCTTTCAAATAGGAGTGGTTGTGTGAATAGCATACCATGGTTAGAAGAAAAAAAACTAGAAGTACTTCCCAATTTAAAGCCAATGTGAGGAATGGCAGAATAAGTTCTGGAAATAAATTATGGTAATTAATTAATTCATCTAACTGAACTGAATTGATACGGAAAGTAGGCATATATACGATCAATCATATATAGGTAAATTTAATTAATGTATAAGCATATTAAACTAAGAAGAAGATTGCTTACCAAAAACAAACTTGCTCACCTAATGCAACCTAAAAGATGATTTCAATTTTTGTCCAATTTAATAGGAAAAATCAATTAGTAATTGGTTTGGATTTCAAAAGTAATTAAGTAGGAGAATAGAGCTTAGTACTAGTAACATCAACTAATAATTTCCTTCTATTAATATAAATTTTCATAGCAAATCTATTTCAGCTTAATTTTAGAAAACAATAATTAGTATTTATTTTTATTTTTTTTTCTTTTCAAAATACGTTTGATCATATATACTCATACTAATTAGTAATTAAAGGGATACATATACGTCAATATAAACTTTTGAGCTATACTATAAACATACTTTCCAACCAGGGACGGAGATAGGGGGGCTAGGATGGCTATCGCCATCCTTAAAATTTTATTAATATAAATTTTATTATATATATTAAAAATTAAAAAAGTAATTTAATAATAAAAAATGTTATAATATAATAGGATATAATATTTTTTAATATTACATTAAAAAATAAGATAAAATATTTTTGATATTGCATTAGATAATATAATAAAAAATTTTAAGATTACATTGCATAATAAGAAAAAATATTTTTTAAGATTGCATTTAAATATAATATAGAATATTTTTTAATATTGTATCAAAAATATGATAGAATATTTTTAAGATTGTATTGCATAATATGATAAAATATTTTTAGGATTGCATTCAAAAATTGGTTAAAATCGTATGCTTAAATTAGTATAAATAGAAACATATTTTTGTGTTGATAATATGCATTCCATTCCAAATAATATTAGAGTTTTAGAGAATTTATGTTTACATCATTGAGAGAATTGTTATAAGATTACATAGAAGTGTTTAACAAGTCTGATTCTTAACTCTCCATCAGAATTTAAAGGTACTTATTTATTATCATAATAGAGTTGTCCATTGGATTGATTATCCAATTTGGACGTTGTGATTTTTTATCCAATTAGGTTTTTCATGCTAAAACTGATTGTGTCTTTTTTATCTCTCATCTTCATATTATTACTTTGAGTTTGATTTTAAATTATGAATTATTTTATTAAGACCCACTAGACTTTGTGGTTTGCTGTTTGCATCTTTTTGTATATTAGATTTGTATTATCTTCAGAATATTTTTATTTATGATATAATTTTTTTTATGTTCGTCCCCCTAAAAAATTTCTGGCTCCGCCACTCTTTCCAACCCTCTTAATTAGTTAAAATTTATCAAAAACTACAAATTAAATATAATATGAATCCACAAATTTTTGTCATGCTTAAAAAATTTCAACCAATAAAAAATTGTTTAAAACAAAATATTAAAGAATGTGTTCTTAATATATATGAACTTTTATAATCAAAGCATTTGAGAATATAGAGCTTAAAACAGAGTTTAATGTTTATGTATATAAAGTATACAATAGTTTATCATTTAATCATAAATCACTATTTAAATTATTTTAAAAGTCAACAAACTTATGATATATAATGAATAATGATTAAATGACGGTGTAAAATTGTTTCACTATCAATACATAATATCTTTTCTCCTCCAAAAATCATGAAAAAGATTACATGAATTTTATAATTATTTTAGTGAAATTTATTATAGTATTTTAAAAAAATCAATAAATAATTAATTTTATAACATGAACAAATTCATATAACAAAATATTAAAGAAATACTTATTAAGTTGTTTATTTACTATTGTCTTTGTAGTTGAAGAGTTATAGTACAAAATAAAGTAACTTTCCACCATTACATGTAACATATTACATAACCAACTTTTCTGATTGTTGAAATTTATTTCCATAAGATGTAACTTGCAATGTTTTCTTCTTAATGATAATTAGAAAAAACCGTTTTAAAGTGAGCTTTGGTTTATTTATTAATTTAATAAATATTACTATTAATTAGCAACTACCCTTACGTAAAAAATAAAAACATGAAATCCACATTAAAATTTAAAAATTTACACACAATTCCGTACATAATCCAATACACATACAAACAACACTTTCATCCAATTCTCTTCCTTTCTGTTACCTCCTCCCCGTATCTTTCAATATTTAATTAACTATCTATTTTTCTCCCAAAACAATTGATATTTTAGAATTTCAAAGTCTAATTAATACTTTTTTTAAAAAATATATTCTTATTTAATATGCATTAGTGGTATAAGTATAAAAAAATATTAATATATTAAATAAGGATATTTTAGTTCAAATATAATAAAAATTTTCAGTTTGATTAAATATATCTTAATTCATATTTAATAACCTTAAACATAAATAAAAAATATTGAAAGGAGTAATAGTTTATTATTTTTTAAAAGATAAACAATCAAAATCAAAAAAAATAAAATAAATGATCAAATATTTTTTTAAAAAAAGATAAATGATTAAATTAAAAAATAAGATAAAGGATAAATTAAAATTTTTAAAAATAAATAAATAAAACTGAATAAAAAAATAAGATAAAAAATTAAATAATTCGTTTATCAATATTTTTAGTAAAATAACACACGAATTCTTCGATGTTAGCGGTGGACAGTTTAGGCACAGAAGTTTAAGGAACTTTTTATGTATCCAAAAATTATCTTATTGAAGCCTATTCGAAGTCCCCTCCCTCCTTTTAAAGAGGGTGCAGTTCTAAGTTCTAACGACCCTCTGATTACCTGAACAATCCCAGAAGCATGCAGGACAAAGACAAAAATGACAGTATATTTACTGTATTATATTCTAATTGAGTCAGCTAGGCACATCACCCTTACTGGAACGGGTACATCATGCATGCTCATTCATTGGTACTAGCACTTATCGATTATATATATTGACACATTATTTATTTATTTTCCATTGTTATCCCAAAACAAAAAATACACTTCTCTAGTTCTCTGCCTAAAAAATTCTTATTCTTCCCCTGTCACATTTACAGGAAGGTTTTGGTTTAAGATCTAGAAAGGGAATAGTGATTTTGGGGTTAGAAAATCAATAAAAATATGGAGTGAATAATAAACAAATTTATTGTAAATAATTTTATGTTCAATATTAACAAGTATATAGGATTGAACGGTTCCAAATCATGAGAGAGATTTTAAAAAATAGGTCTAAGCATGTTTATTTTTGTTCTTAATTGAAATGGAATGACGCATGAAATTATATGTAAATGTAGTATTATTAGGATTCATTTAAATCATTTCTTCTTATAATGATAATGCATATAATCTTATTCCGATCTAGTTTATTACGAATGAACTTGTAAAATGAAAATGATACCATTTTATTATAGATAACTCGTTTCTTACTTTGGGGATAACATATCTATAAATTCTCTGTTTTCAATTAGTAAGTATAAGAATTGAATAATTTCATTAAAAATAGAATTGAATAATTAATATAGATATTATCATTAGCGATCAGATTCATTGATATTCCTAGCTAGTATAATAGATGTTATGATGCTTACATTTACATTTGAGAGAATTGTTATTAACTTATTATTTTTTGGGTCCGATTTGCTAGAACTATTTGATCTTAAAAGAAACCTTCTATATAATCTTACATGTGAAGGTGGGTGGGTTGAAAACTGGGTGGCATTCAATTAAGGGTGTTTTAGAAAAAAGGTTAAGGACAAAAAAAGGAATGGTACGTAATTAAAGATACAGTAAACCCTCCTATTAGTAAGCAGTAGTTATTACAATTTTTAAAAACTATTAAAAGTTTAATTTCTGAAAGTTATTTAATTATATGCAGTTAATTTTTATAAGTTTTTTTTTTACATATTTGAGAGTTAAGTTTACATTGTTCTAAATTATTTGATAATTTTAGATAATTAAATTAGTCAGGTCTCTTTAATTTAAGAAAATGAATTTATTTGCATTTAAATATTTTTAGATAAAAATAAACAAATTAACTTATTTCATTTCATTTATTACTTTTAAATATTGTACAAAAAAGGGTCAAAACAGCAAAGTCCAATTTTAAATATTGTATCACAGTTTTTTTTTTTTTTTTTTTTACAGTTGATTTATAATTCAATGTAGTTGTCAACATAACAAAATAATACTATTGATGATGATAAAACAAAAAGCAAAAGAAAAAGTTACCATATATTATAATTTTGGTTAATGTTTTACTGACCTCAGTGTCTAAATCTGATGAAGAATCTGTAGAAGAAGATGGAGATCGAGTGAGTAAGGTGTTGAATGATATTGACCCCGCATTGTTACTGTTTCTGACCAATTCAATTCTTGCATTCTCTGGCTGCAGTAAACCCAGAGGCCAACCCTCATCCTAACATCAAATCAATTGTAAGTTTATAACAAAAAAGGTTCATAGAAATTCACATATATAGCAGACAGATATATAACAGAAGAAACTAAACCCAAAGAAACAACCAAGTATTGATCAAATCAAATATACATACACATGCAGACCCACAACCTCAGAAATTATCACAGACCCACAACTGAAATCCCAGAGGAAACAACATGAATCCCTAGGAGGACTCGTGAGAAAATTCCAAAAAAACGAACATGCATGATGCAGTCAAAAGTACCTGTTGAGCCATGTTTTGCATAGTTCTTGAATATTTATAGCACAAGGCCACCTAAGATGTTAGATATGACTGCAGGAATCGTCCACTCCTTGCTGTTCTGTGCTATGCATAGAAACTGAGAATTATTGCCAAGAACTGTGAATAAAGAGACGTTGTTGGTAAAATCCAAGTCCAATTAGAGCAAGAATGGGGTCAAAAAGAGTGACATCATGAGTGAGAATGCTTATCATTTGCAATAGGCAGTAGCCATTCTCATCAGCTTTTTTCTATAGCTCTGTTGACAATAAAGAGAAACAGAATCATTGTGTCGTTACACTAACGGGTCATAAAAAAAACTACTAATTTCTTATGGATCTTATTAAATATTATTCTTAGACATTGATTAAAAATTTCAAAAAATATTTATTATATAAGTTATATAAAAAATTTAAAAATATTTATTATATAAATTATAAAAGAACGTAAAAAAAATAGACAATAATTTTTTTTATTTTTAATAAATATTTTTACTTTAAATTCTTTAATCCCCGTGTCACTGTTTAACATTTTTTATTTCTTAATGGCTCTCGTTTCAGAAGTAACAATTCAATATTCCTTCCCTTTTCGAGCAACAAATCATTGTCTTACACATACGTATTTAAAAACCCCACAAACGAGAAATCTAGTAATCTACATGCAAGCCTAGTTTCTCCAGATAGATTTTTATACTCATTTATCCAAGTGGTTCGCAATGGATTTATTTATTTATTTATTTTCACTTTAAAATTAAAGCGAGAGAGGAAATAAGGATATGATATCGGGTACTTAATGGAAAAGCAAGGGAAAAACTGAATGTCAATTATTAATATGGGCTGTTAGTAATGCACTATGGCTAAAAGATTAAAAGCGTTATAGCAATTATAGAAGATGGATGCACAGTTAGGTGATCAGGGATCCTATGAAAAGTGTTAAAAGGGATATACAATTCTTTTCAGTTATTTTAAAACTTAAAAGACAATCACAAGCATCTAAGAAAATGCCCAGAGTCACTTTCTAAAAAGCCACGCTGAGGCTCAAACCCCGGCAGGTGTTTCACAATACAATATAATACACATTATCTGCATAATTTTGGACTACATGCTATGCCTACTCTGAATCACAACCCTTACGCAGAACATGATTTCTTTACTGTAGTTTAGTGTCATTTTCAGTTTTCAATTTTTAAAAATTAATAAAAAAAAAGTTCTGAATTATATTAAATATTATATTTTTTAAGAGATATTATATTATTAAAAAGGTAATTTGATTCACTTGTAATTATTTTGTTTACAATTGAAAAAGGTAATTTACATTATAACTAATTCAATTACTATTAAGAAGGGTAACTTGCATTATAGTTAACTAGGAGAAAAAACACACTGCGCCTCTCTAAATTTTATGAGAAATAAAAATAATATTAGATATTTTTTAGGATGTAAGTGGGGGTATGAGTTGGTTGAAGAGAGTAGTTATAGGGATAAAAAAATTTGAAAAGGTGGTTTTAGGGATAAAATGAGAAAAGAAATATATACACCAAAACATCATATTCTCTTTATTAATAATATAGATTCAATTTCAATTAAAAATGCAATTTATATAATAATTAATTTGATTAATATTAAAATGTAACCATTTTAAAATAATATCATAAATATAGAATTGATTACACAACAAAAAAAGTATTCATTGTGAATTTCAGTTCGACTTTAATACACAAAAAAATTTATTTCTATTATGTTATGGGATTGTCTTTTGAAAAAAAAAATAGAGTAATAATATATAAATATCCTCTTATTTTAAACATTTCACTAAAATCTTTTTTTTCTTCTATTTCTACTAGGTGTAGAGTAGCATATTAGGGGTCTATGTAACATTTTCCAAAAATTTAATACAACAGAATTTTTTTATTTTTATTTTAAAGAAATTTACACAACAAAGACAAATTTCTATTGTGTTATGGGTATGTCAAAGGTTAGGGGTATTTTTGTCAAATAATGTGTTAATGAAGAAGAGGGTGGGGGGGTTTAAAAAGCAATAAGGGGATGCCAATAGCAAATTAAGCCCCTATGCAAGTATCTAGCTAGGCTCCCATAGTTGCTTAAATAAAAGGCACTCGCTGGTTACACCTTAAACCCCTTTTTTCTCTTCTTCTGTAAACCTCTGTACACCCCACAGACGACCCCCCCCCCCCCCCCCCCCCCCCCCCCCCCCCCCCCCCCCCCCCCCCCCCCCCCCCCCCCCCCCCCCGAGTTTTATTTCATCTGCACTTTGAAATTTGAAATTTAATACTTCTTCCTTTGTGGTGTCTAACATGGCATAGAAAGATAGGTGGTCATAAGTTGTGTGTTGGCTTTAGAATCATTCGTGTAACAATATACTAAGAGTGGTCATATGATTCGATTTTGAAATGACTTACACATTACACTGTTATGATTTTTTTAGGGATGTTGATTATTTAACTATATAGGATGAGATTTTTTTTTTTTTTAAAGTAATAATTAGGATGAACATGGGTAAAGCATAGGGAATTGGATGAAGGAGAGACGAATTTTGATTGTTTTTTAAACAGAGGCAATTGTTTGTTGTTATTGTTGTAATACATTAATACGCGAGGATGTTTCTTAATAAAATGTCTAATCGAATGATAATGTAGCTCTTTTATGCTTTGCTCTGAAAACAGTTTGGTACAATTTGGGTAACATGTTTGCTCTCGAATGGGGTTTAAAGGTGTGCGTGTTGACTTGCTATGGTTTAAAGCTGTTAATGTATTTTTGGTTTCATGTCTCACCTGTTAGTCTGTTATATTGTTGTCTCTGAAGTTCATCTGGTGTTGCATGTACTAAGTTGTAGTTTGTGTAGTGTTTTGGATCATAATAAATGACTAGTTGTTTAAAAAAGAAAAATTTCTGGTATTTTCGATACTCTGGTTGACTAAAATGGTATTTTTTGTTTTCAGGGAAAGCAACACCCCAATGGTATCCACATTATTAATTAATTAATTTTGTAAATTAAACAAATAATTCTTATTATCTTGTCCTTTTTCTTACTGATCACCACCATATAACGGTCACTAAGTGCATATTGATTACCTCATTTTAAAAGATACTAGAATAATTAAGTTGTGCTAAGTATCTTTAAAGGTATCTTGTTGTAAGTTTATTGTAATGCAGAATTTTCACTTTCTGTGATTACAAATAAACTTGCAAAGCTATATTTAGATTTGGTTGTATTGATTAGTTTTTCCTTTTGGCTTTATTCTTAGTTTTTTTCTATTTAAATTATAACATTGTCTATTTATGTAGTTATGGCACGTACAAGAGGTGGCAGTGTTGCACGAAAGCGACAGCTACAAAGCACACTTGCACGTACACAATGTGTGGATGCTGAAATACTTTGCAGTTGATGATGATAAGGAGCCTCAGGAGGTTCCCGTAGACGCTCCTGCGGACCCTCAGACAGAAGTGTCCTTTCTAGGAGGCCCTAAGGATTTGTCAGTCCTTAGGCATTTTTCATATCATGTTGCTTCCCGTTTATGGAATGACAATGTAATTAATCATCTAATATTGTTTTTTAAATTTATTGTTTAATAAATGGCTATAATGATCAAATTACAAAACTTTTTTGGTTTGGATCGCGGAACGCTTAAGGTCATCAGTAATGGACGAAAACTAAATAAATTAGCCATCCAACATAAGCAGATAAGAGAAGTGGTAGATAAGTCTGGGTTGGCACCGTCGGAAAAGACATTTCCGGCAATAACAAATCATATTTGAACCATAGTATTTAAGAGTTGTCGTGGCCTGAATAAATAGTTAATGTAATCTTGAATGAGAAAATGAATGAATGCACTTAAAGGAAATAAATTATTGTCAAAAGTTTTGTTTTATAATTAAGGTGTATAATATATAAAATTAGTCATCAACATACTTGAAATACAGTGTGATATAAAGAAAAATATAAAATATTGTATAATAATAATGAAAATGTAATATTGTATAATGAATATATGGTGAAGATATTTTAAAATTAAAGTTTAAAAAATAATAAAAATAAGATAAAAATAAGATTTTAGATAGAATTAAAGAACATTAATAATAGAATAAAAATAAGATTAACAAATATGAATATAAGATAAATATTTATCATTTATTTATTTATGGTCAACCATTTTATTTTTTTAAGTATATTTTATTGAAAAATATATATATCTTTATAGTTTTAGAGATACATTTTCGGAATAGATATATATAAAATTATCTAAAATTTTAAAATGAAATTTATCATTAAAAAAATAGAAAAAATCTTGAGGGATTTATAATCTTAGATAATACTGTATTGATCAAAGATCTCAATTTAAGATTTAATACTTTAAAAAATTCTAATAAGATTAATGTGTTTTTGTTAATTTGAATGTTTGTCTTCAAATAAATAGCTAAAGTGTTGGGATTTGGTATGACTTGTGATCGATGTTGGGAGAATATTTGAGAGTGACCCTCGTGTTAAAAATGAAACTTTCTCTAATAGTAGTGTTTTTTAGAAAGCTGAGATTATTTCTCTCAAGTGAAGGAGCGATCAAGAATGGCAGAGAGAAAACAAATGATAGTTTTATTCCCTTTCATGCACAAGGTCACATAACTGATAACTCCTTTCGTGGCCATTAGCCCTTGAGCTAGAACAAAGAAAAAAGTACACCATCGCAATAGTCAGCACCTCCCTAAACATAGAAAAGCTAAAGTCCTCCCTCCCACCGGACTCCTCCGTCGTCTTCTTCGAAATCCCTTTCACTCCCTCCGACCACAGATGGCATCCCCTACCATGAGACCAGCCTTCAAGCACCTCATCCAAACAAAACATCATCGTCCAACAACAACAACTTTGCATCATAGCCGACATCTTCTTCGGATGGACAGTCAGCGTGGCCAAGGAACTCGGTGTTTTCACGTTATCTTCATCAGCTACGGCTTAGCCTCTGGACGAACCTATCCCACCGCCACGTTGACCCTGACTCCTTTCCCTTACCGGATTTTCCAGAAGGGCGTTTCATTTATGGTTACCCACTAGCTATGTAGAACCGACACCGACACGCGACACGTGACTCGACACGACTCGACTCTTTGATACATCAATCTTAAAAAATTATGAATTTCGACACGATAAGACACGTTTTAATATTAAATAATATTTTTAATTTATATAGTATATATTTCATTTTTAATATTTAATAATTTAAAAAAATTAAAATAAACTAATAATATTTATCAATGTAATCCCTTCCAATGCTCATGTGTACCCTTCTGTTACTATGCATGCATTCCGGGCTCAATTGCTCCTTCATCTAAATTAAACTAATAAACTAAATTGTGCATGCATTCCGTGCTTCATTACTCCTTCATCCAAATTAAACTAATGAACTAAACCTCCCTCTTTACCCACACCCTCTCTCTCTCAATCACTCTCACTCTATCATGGAGAAAGAAAAACTATTCCATGTTCTCTACTCCACTTGCGACGGGAGGTTCCACGTCTCACTGACGTGACACGAGAGCGTGTGGTTGTACGAGGCGTGCGAGCGCACCATGACGGCCTTCCTTTGCAAGGCCGACGCCGCCTCCCTTTGCGCCTTTGACCGTGTCCGACACGGTCAAATTCGCGTGTCGAAACCGGTCAACGCGTCAGAGTTGTTGACTGTATGTTAGACACGGTGTCGGAACGTGTCGGAGCGTGTCGAAGTGTCGGGGAGTGTCAGACTCGATACGGTCCCTGTTTCATAGTGTCGGTGCTTCCTAGCCCACTAGCACAGCAGAAACTGATGGCACCGATGCGGGGTAGGGGTGAAAAAAAAAAAAAACAGTTCGAATTGAACCGGATTGTAATTCAATCTAAAATGAATTAATTTTTTTTAACTAGTTTAAGAAAAAAAAAGTATAGTGTTTTCTAAAATCAATTTAGTTAATTAAATTGATTTTCACTTTAAAAAAATAATTCAAAAATCAGTTTAAAACTGATCAGATTCTTAGAGTTAATTTAAAACAAGTTAAAAACTAGTTTGGTTCAAAATCAAATTTTTAAAACCAGTCAATTCTAAATCGATTTTTAAATTAATTTGATTATTTGAATATAAAATCCAATCAATTAAAATAATTTAAAATCACTTCAGTTCGAATTTTTTATGTAACTAGTTTTTTACACTCATAATGCGGGGTCTCTCTTTATAAAAATGAATTTAGCGTTGTCTGCGTTTTTCAATCACACTGTGGGTGGAACTCGGTGCTGGAATCGCTGGGTCAGGGGGGGGTCCCGATTCTAGGGTGGCCCATGACGGCGGAGCAGTTTTATAGCTGCAAGTTGTTGGAGGAAGAGGTTGCTAGAGAGACGAGCTGTGAGGATATAGTGGCTAAAATTGAATTGTTGATGAACGAGACTGAGAAAGGAATCATGAAGAGAAAGAAAGCTGGTGATATCAGAGATATGATAAGGAATGCTGTAAAAGATGAAGATGGATTTAAGGGGTCTTCTGTTAGGGCCATGGATGAGTTCTTGTTTGTGATGGAGAAAAGAAACCAGTGAAAGAGTATTGATATTGGAGTGAGGTGTGTGTGTATAGATTTGTGGAACATTTCACGAGTTATACCAAAACTGCAAATGTTTCTGTCAGTTGCTCTTTGGGTTATTATTACACGTTTTACATGTGTTTGTAGTACTAGTACTGTCATTTGAGAATTGATGTTTGGTAGGAGATAAATTTTTTATGATAAAAATTATGATTTTTATAAATTATGAATTTTGAGAATTTTTATAAAAATTTGTTTGATTGATCATTATAAATTTTTTAAAAATTAAAAATTAGGTATATTTTTATTAATTATTTTAATTATTTATCATATTATATAATTTAATAATAAATAATATAATATTTTTATCATAGTAAAAGAAAAATCAAACATTCTCATATCTTTTAGGAGAAAATTTTCATAAAAAATTAATTATTTTTTTTAAAAAAACATCATTTCCTATGAATATTATTTTTAAAAATGCATATTAAATATGAAAAATTAAATTTCTTAACCTTTGATTTTCGAAAAAAACAAAAGCTTTTATATTACCATACTCTCCCCAAGTGCCAAAACCAAAATACTATGTGTTCATGTGCATCAGGAACTATATCGTGCTATGATGCAAAATGACTCCCAGGTTTCAAATTGTTATTGCAGTTAATTGGGATTCTTAATTTTTACTGTAATAAAAAAAATTAAATATTCTCACATCTTTCCTGAAAATTTTTCCAGGAAAAATTAATTAAAAAATATTATTAGGAAACATCTTTTCCTATGAATATTATTTTTAAAAATGCAAAAATGTATATCAGATATAAAAAATTAAATTTCTTTAACACATGATTTCCGAAAAAGCAAAAGCTTCTGTCCTATCATACTTCCCCCAAGTGCCAAAACCAAAATACTACGTTCATGTGCATCAGGAACTATACGGTGCTATGATGCAAAATGATTCCCTGGTTTCAAATTGTTATTTTTGAACTTTGTTTATTTTTAATATTTTTGTTTATTTTTAATTTTGCTGTGGAGTCCTTGGGCTGATGGGCAAGTTTATTCTAGGGCTCAAGGGTGGTTTTCTAGAACTTTGTGGTGAACGCCTTGGGCTTGAAACTAGCCAATTACTGTAAACTAGCCAACTCGTTGTTTTAATCAACCACACCTCCAAGTATATATTGATACATGGTCTCCCTATACCGTATATAGGAGGTTTACGGAATTTACACTTTACGAACTTTTGGATTTTTTATTTTATTTTATCAACAGGGGCTAAAAGCATCTGAATTTTTTTGAATATTTAGACTTGAGCATAAGTTTTATTAAAAAATGTTAAATACTTTTAGATACGACAACTAGCCAATAGAAAAATCTTTTTGCAACTTTCTTGTAGAGTAACACTTTTTTAATCCGTTAAGAGATATTAATTTTTTTACAACTAAAATTCCCCGTTTACAAAAGTTTGTTACCACTGATCACTGTTAACATTGCATAATAAACTACTACATAATTAAGGGAATGAATAAATTACTTTCAAATAAGTAGTTCAGTTAATTTAAATTGTCCGTCACATTTTGGGTGTAAGACAAAGTAATGCAGTTAATTAAGGGAATGAATGAATTATTTTCAAATAGATAATCAAGGAAAAAAGTATTTAGAATTAGGTTGTGAATTTTTTTATTTATTTAAAAGTTACTCTTTAGTTAAAGTTAAAATAAAGAATGTTAAAATTAAGGTAAGTTAAATTTGTTGATGTTTTTTACCTTAGCTACTTTTAGCTAAAGTTGTTTGTTAAATATATTTACTAAATCGATTTTTTTAAATATATTTACAAATGTAAAGATTGATAAAATCAGTTTAAGATATAAAAATCATGATAATTTTGGGAAATTAATAGAAAATAAACACTTACTAAAGTAAGATAAATAGAAAATTACTTTTTATTAAAATAATATATTCACTATATTTTAAAAGTCAACTTTGATTTTGTGAATGTGGATGTTAACAATTAAAAATTACTGCCAAGGTTTTTTTTTTTTAATTATTGTGAATGTGGAGTGTATATCATGCCATACAAATAATTTTTTTAAAAATTAATGTTTCTTATCATGATTCTAAGAGCAACTTTAGTGGGAGATCTTGTGGAGAGATCTTCAACCGAAAATCTCTCTTTTTCAAGATCCACCACTAAAGAGAGAATGAATATATTCACATGGAGATCTGGTTATTTTCTAATAACTCTAAAGATATGCATGGAATTTAAAAAAATAATTTTTTATGTGAACGAAAAAAATAAAAATAAAAAAAAATTAAATTAAATTAAATTAAAAATTAAAATTAATTACTTAAAATTAATTATATACTTTATTAATATTCATATATTTTTTCATGCTTTATTAATTTAAATTAATTACTTAATTAATTTAATTAAATTTTAAATATTTAAAAGTGAGATCCACACCAATAAAGGAAAAAATGTCACATATCTTAAGAGATCTTCAATTCTAAGTGTCACTGTGAAATAGCCAAAAATATCTAAGATTCTAATTTGAGATTTATCACTAAAAATCGTATATCCTTATGATCCGTCGACTAAAAAGAAAATAATATATCCTTATGATCGCACTTTAGATCAGAGAAAATTAAACATACAAAGTTTCTCTTACGAACAAGAATATGGTGCTGGGGCGCATGGGTTTGCGCACTCAAGTGGTAAAAACGAGGCACGCCACAGAGACAGAGGGCTAGAGGGAATGTTTTGCTTTTCTTGGGAAAGTCAATGATTTGTGACCCTTAAACAAAGTCAATGGGATCCGATCCCACGAGAAAAAGAAACACCAAATCTAGACCCTGCCTCGGACACTGTCACTCTCCACGTTCCTCCAAATCAATTTTAGAATCCCTAATAATACCATCCATCACTGCAGATTGCTATATTCTACTTTTTCTTTGTTTCCTTATTATTCAAATTAATTAAAATATCTATGGCATCTCTATCTCTCGTAGTACAATTTGATTATAACATAGCAAAAGAAAATTCTTAAAGATAACGAGCATGAATTGAAATTCAATTAATGCTAGATAGATGAAGAACCTTAATTTAAATAAATGCACTATCAGAAAGAGTTATAATATCTGTCTAGAGTTACAAGTGCATGACAGCACAAACACTTCAAATTAGCAAGGTAAAGAATAATATTGATGAGTAGGGCTCTAAGAGAATTTAAGGCTAGCTAGCTCACCCCTTGTGCCACGTTTATGATGAGTCAGTCACTGTTTGACTCTCTTATTCATAAGGCCACCGCCAAGAACATCAACAGCATACGGCATAGGGAACAAAGATTCCAAATCTTTGGACAGATCAAGCACAATTCTTGGTCGATACGCTTTTCTTTTCGTGTCTGGCTTTGATTTTGTCTTCATGGGTGCACCTGGGCACTCTAGGATCACCGGGATTTTGTGGTCCGAAGATGTTGGAGTCTTCAACCCGTCCTCATCGTTCTCTGACCCCACGTGCGAAGATGGAATCTCTAGTTTTAAGTTTATAGGAGGACACACCGGTTTTGTTGTAACGATCATGTTGTTGCGTTGTCGCTTTTGCTCTTCTTGGTGATGATCGTCTTTATTATCTCCTTCTTCTTGGTCACGCTGTTGCACCGATAGTTGTTTGAGTCTAATAATCTGGTGATCTTCTTGGATCAAACTTTGGCACCCTTCCTTGTGTACCAATAAACCCACTTCAGGATGATCCATGTTGTTAATCACTCCTTTCAGATCTTTCTCAGAGAGAAAGACTTTGGAATTCGAAGATAACCCCATGAAGCAAAAAGAAGAAGAAGAACCGGATTCAGAGAACATCAAGAACAAAGAATGTTCAAGATAAGGATATAGGTTTAGGTGGAGCGGTGAGAAGCCTAGCTATGGTTAGAGAGAAGATAAAAAAGATGCATGGTGGATGAAATTGGGTGTACCTATTACCAACATAAAGTAATGAAACATTTCTTGAAAGGACTTTCTCTCAAACTAGCTTGTTTGGATTGTAGCAGTGAGAGAGAGAAGAGAAGGAAGGATGTTGAGAGTGTAGCGGAGGATCCAATGCAAAGAACAAATGCCACCCACAATTCTCTTTCTCTCTCAATATATAACCTGCAGGATGGGGAAAGTGTAGTGGGGGACTTTTACTCTGCTAGTCAGCGCGTATAAATATAACCATAAATGACCGTTGAATAAGTCTATGTTTTTATAGGTCACTCATATTATTTTCATTGAAATGTGAAAAGTTGTATTGTTGATAATTTAATTTTTTGTGTTTTTTTATTATTACATAATAAATATTATTTTTTTAATTTCTTAACTAATATTTTAAAGACACGATTAATTAGATCTATTTTTACAATATATTTTTTTTCTTGTCAAATTATAATAATAAACAAAATATTCTATAAAAAATAAAATATATATAATAAAATTAGAATATACTTACATATTTTAATATCTAGTTATAAGTTATTACATATATCGTAAGATTATAATCTATATTAGGATTGATATAGTGACATGTGTTTAGATAATATGCATAACGTCACATTTATATATTATCATCATTATTATAAACTAAAAATATGATAATTACTAATTTATTATATATCATAAGATTATAATCTGTTAGAATTGATGTAATGACACGTGTTTAGATAGTATGTATAAGATCATATTTTTTTTATATTATAAGTTAAAAATATGGTAAGATTATTAATTTTTATAATTATTTTAAAATTTTATTTAGAGTAAATTTTAATTAAGTTGATCATGTGAAAAATTGTACATGATGTAAGAAAATTTAAACTCGAATATTGTTATATCTAAAAAATACGAATATATTATTTATTTATTTAATACTTTTATTAAATATTTAAAGAAAATGAATTAGAAAGGAGTAGTTCTATATTACAAAATGCTATGCATGAATGTAATATATGAACTTATGTATTTACAAATTATTGGATAATTATTAAAAAATAAAAACAAGAATTTTAACAGAAAGCAAAGACGGTTAGTGTTATATAGTTTCCGTATCCTAATATAAGTAGTACTATATATTTTCCATTATTAAATCTAATATATCAGCAATCCCTTTTTACTCGAGATTTCTACGAACTTTGTTGCATAGACACGTGGTTCCACTATTATAAAAAAAGGTTTTTAAATATGGTTATTTTACCCTTTTCATAACCATTTTGAATTGTCTTTAAAATTGTCGTTAGGAAAAATTAACATTTTTTATGATGATTATTAAACCGTCTTAATATATGGATTCTACAGCAGTTATCAAAACAACCGTTTTAGAATGTGTGTTTGTTGTTTTAAAACTATAAAAAAATGACTATTTTTTAAAAATTGTTTGAACAAGTGACTTTCTAAAATAGTTTATTAGAAAATCGTCTGACGAAGTACTTTTTTTTAAAATAATTATTGTATTTATGGAAAAATACATGTTCTATTCTTCTTTTGTTTTTTCTTTGGCTTTCGTGGCTGCAAAACAACCTTGATTGCAGCATCAAACACAGTCTTCACATTCTGAAACATTGCATCACAGACATAAAATTAGGGTGAGGCTAATAACCTTATTTACTTTCAAGCTTGTTGCACAAGTTGATAGAGTAACTTTTATATATGGTTATACAGTATAATATATATCTATCACGAAGACCTTGTCAATAGCAAGCTATTCAAATTATTTAACTAGGAATACTAAAAGCTCACACACTCGGTCAATACTTGTTTTTGCAGATAAAGAATCAGAATTAACCAACAAATTTGTGCAAAGAATCCCTAGAAAATACAGGCTGTTGAAGGTACTTGATTTTGAATATGGTCAATGAAATTTTGTTCCTAAAAATTGGGGAAATCTAGGACACTTAAAAGTATTTAATTAAGCTTAAGGCTTTCAGACTGGTCAATTGTTCATAGACTGAAATTTTTTTGCTAGTCCCTTTCCTTCCATTGATTATCATTGTTACATGGATGGTTTTGTTGGTAACTGCGGTATATGGTGATACAAGTTTCTCCACTCAAGCAGGCCGGGAAAACATTTGTGGTGTTGGATATTGGCAGGTATATGTATTTATTAGGCTTAGCTTTTCTTCTGCATTGGTGTGGTAAAACACTGGTTGCAAACATAAGGCATTTGTTTCTCCAATGAGCTATTACGCTTAAAATAGCCAATTTAGAGTTGGAGGCAGAAGATGTTGATGAGTATGGAACTATTAGTTACTTGAACATTCTTTTGCTGGAAGTTTATACGAACAAATTGTTTTATTATCCTTTTTGGAAATTTTCTTTCTCTGGTTGTTGCTCATAGGCCTGCTATATTCGTATGAAATATACTAAAATTTTATCTATCATACAGGCGTTTGAACAACTATACGCTGATCTGCTAAACTGCATCCTCGAATCGTTTAGAAACACATATAAATTAATTAATAAAAATATTGGATTATATATAGTAAAAAGAAGAAGTTATAACCCAAAATATGAACGGTAAGATTTGGAACTAACAGGTGCAGTTGAGTCTTGAATTCCAAAGTATCAATTCCAGATATGATCAAAATACCTGAATCTTTTATTTTCCAAGAAAAAAGTTATTATTAGATTTAGCTTTCCTTTATATATTATTGATTTATTGTTATTAAGCATATATCTCTTTTAGCCTGTTGTGAAATGCAATTAGATCATCCTTAAGATTTGCTTTATGATCGTTATAGGATTGCTGTTATAAGATTTATTTAGATATGTATGATGATTTTTTTTTAAAACTTATTTAGTCAAAATTATTTTAACTAATGATACTAAAAAATTTATGAGAGGGCAATAAAATTTAATTATCCGTATATTGAAAAAGTTATTACTATATATTTTCAGTTCAAAATATAAAGGGTTGAAGGATGCATCATGCATGGAATTACTGAAAGAGACACAGTACTTCATTTCGATCAGAAGGCTTGCAATTAATGATCGATCTCAAGCATGGAATCCAGCTAAATTAAATAAGAATTTATTTTAAGCATAGTGTTTGCACTGTACCTTTATTAATTACTATAGAGGCATCATATCTTATCATTTGGTTAAAAATATTGACCAAACTAGAGGGTAACCCGTCAATTATAGTGAAATCCAAGAGCATGCTTTGATTGTATCGTAGTTTAGCAACAGGTGAAAATATTAATTTAACAAATGAAATGGGTCCTACTGCCGGCCATTTCTCACGTTGCTAATAATTGAGCAGGCAAAGGCAATAGATTAGACGTGTTCGGTTTGGACTTAGGATTCCCAAACTTTACCACCAACCATAAGGGAGAAGGTTTGAGATTAAGTGAGTTTCGTTCTTTGGAGGTATACTATGTATGAATGTGAAAGAGATAGAGGGAGAACAAGATTTATATAAGAGTTTCTTCCTATATTAATGGCCACCATGTTGTATAATTTGTATTTTATGGAAATACAAAGACAGTTGTGTTAGTGTAGATGAAAAATAAGGATAGAAAATAGACTAGTCACGATATTTACTTATTATTTACCATATACGTTGTACCCAAGAGAGAAAAAAATATATTATCCATCTCGGTAAAAGAAATTGACAAATGGAATATGCAGAAAAGACGGAGGAACCAATTGGGATTTGCCTGAATTTCACAACATATACCTTCGGACATGATAAAAGTGACGTATCTTGAGGACCCCACATTGCATTGGCTACTTTCTCAGTTTCTATATACTCTATTTTGTTTGCTCCAATAACTGAACTTGCACCGTACACTCTATGATTTATATATGTCCGTGCAAATGCAACAACTGCGTCCGTTTTTCAATTGTCATCAAGCTTAGACTCTTCAATGTCAAGCCAACCTGATTATGTTCTTTTTCTTCGTATTCCTTGCTTTCCCAACATTTCCATTTTTCTTAAGTAATTTCTTAGATACTTCAGATGCTTGGTGTTTCACAAAACCTGATCCAATGCTATCTGTCCGTAGTTGAGGAAATAATTATGAGAGATGAGAGCTAACATGTGATGGTGTTCGAAAAGTAACTTCAAGGAATGCATCTATTTAGTTAATTCACGCCCCGTACCATTTTTAGGTCTGTCAATAAATTTGGGAAAATTATTGATCAAAAACATGCTCCAGATTATCGTTTAGTTTTGATTAATCTATGAGTACTATTGTACTACAATTACCAAAGCATACAAATTAAGAAATAGAAAGGCATAATATTGTGGGGTATACGAACAGGGAAAAGAGGGCCGAGAATAAAAAGTAAAGGGAGCATAACACACACTCTCATGGGGCATAATTGCACTCCATGCTCATGCTTTATGATTTTGCTTCCCATCTCAATCATGTCCCCATCCCTAACAATCATGAACCATCTCGCCTTCCAATTTTCAACCTCTCTCTTTCCTTGATTTCCTCTTCTATTTAACTGATTTTAGTTTGTTAGCAAAATTATTATAAAAATATATAATTAATTTTTTGGATAATTGTAGTAAGCTTTTTAACTAATGAGTCTATTGGGGGTTCAGTTCATGTTGGATCCTATTGCATGACACGTCCCTAGAACATCGGAGTTGTCGTATATAATTTATGAAATTATTGTCACTAAATAATTTTAAATTTAAATATATTTTGATTTAAAATATGTTTTTTATTATTTATTTTAATTTCTATTTTTTTATATTTAAAACAGAAATTAAATATAAACTAAAACTAAAAGAAATCATATGTTCATTATTTAAACATTAAGGGGTCTGTTATAAATTTTGTGATACATATTTTCAATTTCTAATGATAAAAAGTGCTAAATATTTAAATTGTATGGGAGTTTATTTTAAAATTTATAATTTGTTTTTGTTCTGTGTGAATCACAAGGAAGTCGTTAGTGGGATTTTGACAAGGTCCTCACCGTAGTGAGTGGTGACGGTCACAATGGTTCAAATCTTCAGTTGAAACATCGACAAATACTTTGACAATAAAGTAAGTTTGGGAGAGAAAGGAAGAATATAAAGTTATATACATACTTGTCAATTGAAAGTCCTTTATATAGAGAGATTTCTTGGTGAGAGAAGCCATTGAGACTACTTGAGTGTCGCATGAGATCCATATATGACTAAGTGCATTTGGGTGTTGAATTACTCAAACCTATGATGTGTGGTGCTGTGGTTGTGTTAGTATCAGATTTTATTGTTAGGTGGTAGGTTGGTGTTTTTTTGCTTCGTTACTCAAAGTATGAAATACTCAATGGCGATTGATGACAATTAAATTGGCTTGGGTGATTTAAGGTCAAGATAATCGTAGAACAATTATCCCTAAGTTGGTTGAAAAAGACAATGTTGACTTAAAAGTCAAGAAGTTGAAGTCACCTTTAGAACAATATTCAAAAATGTAACTTTGAGAATTGAACATTATCACATTCGTTATAAGTTATGGAGGGGTGGAAATGTTGCATTCTTAGGGAAATTGGAAACTTATTCTAACTCAATTATAACTTATTTTATATTTTTACTTCTTTATCATTTAAATTATGAAAAAAATATATTAAAACCTAACTAAACACACTAATTTATTCAAAAACAATTACAACATTCCTTAAAATACCATTCCTAAGAATATAATATTATATATTAAAAAAATTGTTTAAAAGGATAAAAAGACTGAGCCATATAGGGCATGCAATGCAAGTGATCCCAAGTTTTGATTTTGGCCGAAATAAATGAGCGATTGAGGCATAGTAAGAGCAGCAGGTGCGGTGCATGACGCTTTGCATGGCCTCATGATTTGTGGACGAATTTCCTTTGTCGTTTAATGGCAACATTATCGTTTTTTCCCCCATATTTTCTTCACGACTAAACGACAAGGCATGTACGAATGGCTTGTCGTTCGTTTGTCCGTCACAGAATTGGATGATTCAATGTTATTGTTATGTATGCATTGCAGACTATGTGCACTTTTGCTAGCCATCCAATACCAATATCCAATGCCATTTTATTTTTTTCTCTAAACCAAGGACAGCACCTAGCACATTCTCTCTTCCATGATTCATCAGATTCTGGCCTATACCCGAACCTTTTTTTTTTTTTGCCAAAAGCACCCCACATGTGGATCCAGTGTGTCGAATCTAGGCCCAAATTGAGAAAGCAGTAGTAGTAAATAGTAATGCTAAAAATGGGCCAAGCTAATAAAAGCAATGTATCTGCGGAGCCACAGATCGAAAGGACACGCGTGACGAACAACATGAATGTCGTTCATAGAACCGGACGTTGTTGAGTTGAGGTAATGTCGTGGGGACGTGAACGAACACTTTCATTTAAAAATCCAAACACCATTGAAAGTTCAGGTTTGATTTCGCCGTCCCCTTCAGTTTATCAGTTTTTTTTTTTTTTTTTTAACTTCAGGTTAGTTAATTCCTAACTTCATCTTGTCTCATTTGTAAGAGTTTTAGACAATATATATTAATTTCGCAAATGTGTTGTGATGCTAGCTAGGCTTTATCGAATTTATCATAGATTGTTGTTTTATTCAAGATAACTGAATGTATTTGATTACATGTTTGAGTTGTATCCATAGTTCCAGGCTATGATCTATTTGTGGTCGATATATTTTGAAAATTAAAATTGTTTCATCTTTACACACCTCTCACTGTTCTGAGGTGAAATGGATGCTTTGTGCAGTTTTTTGAAAGACAATGGCAGACACTGAGGACATTCAACCACTTGTCTGCGATAATGGGACAGGAATGGTTAAGGTAAAATATATATATATATATATATATATATATATATATATATATATATATATACGAGGATGATTTTATTATTTCCAAATTTTGCTTATAGAAGTGATTTGGATAGTATGTTCTTTTTTGCTTGGCGTACTTTGACACATGCATGTGAAGGGTACCTTTTGATTTGATTTAATTTACTCTGGATTGAAACTTGCAATGTTTAGGCTGGTTTTGCTGGAGATGATGCTCCAAGGGCAGTGTTTCCTAGCATTGTTGGTCGGCCACGTCACACCGGTGTGATGGTTGGGATGGGGCAAAAGGATGCATATGTTGGGGATGAGGCTCAGTCCAAGCGTGGTATACTAACTCTTAAATATCCCATTGAGCATGGTATTGTGAGTAACTGGGATGACATGGAGAAGATCTGGCATCACACTTTCTACAATGAACTCCGTGTGGCGCCAGAGGAGCACCCCGTTCTCCTCACTGAAGCACCTCTCAACCCAAAGGCTAATCGTGAGAAAATGACCCAAATTATGTTTGAGACCTTCAACACACCTGCTATGTATGTTGCCATCCAGGCTGTTCTATCCCTCTATGCTAGCGGCCGTACTACTGGTTAGTCTTTCTTGTACTGGCTATGATAAACAAGCCATGCTCTGCAAGGTTTAATTTGCCAATGGGAATATGACCAGATATTGAATGTGGAAAAATAAAAGGGTATATTAAGGACATGTTTGATTCTCTTCTCACTTTTTGGTTTTAAAAAATGTTTTCTACGACAATTTCATTCTATTCAACAATCAATTTCTCACCCCAAAAAAACAAGTGTTTTAAAGACCATAAAACAGAAATAGCTAGAAGATGTTTTTATTTTGTTCAACCTCTCCCTCAATTGCACATTCTGCTCTATGCCTTGCACACCCTCCACCATTTTTCTAAGCAACCTAGTTTAGTTGGATTTTGAAAACTAAATACAGTTTTTGAAACTCAATTCCAAAAACTTTGGTTTTCTCCCTACCAATTTGAGATGCTTAAACAGTCAGTGAAAACTCTGTATCTTTTTAATCTGACTTGAAGTAATTGAGCTAGTCTGGTTGAGTTTGTCTAGCTTTGTTGGTTGCCCTTATGCTTGTTACATTAATTTATGTAGGTATTGTTCTGGACTCTGGAGATGGTGTCAGCCACACTGTGCCCATTTATGAAGGGTATGCCCTCCCTCATGCCATCCTCCGTCTTGACTTAGCAGGGCGTGACCTCACTGATGCCCTGATGAAAATCCTTACTGAGCGTGGTTATTCCTTCACTACCACAGCCGAGAGAGAAATTGTAAGGGATATGAAGGAAAAGCTGGCCTATATTGCCCTTGATTATGAGCAAGAACTTGAAACTTCAAAAACTAGTTCTGCTGTTGAGAAGAGTTATGAGCTGCCTGATGGACAGGTCATCACCATTGGTGCTGAGCGTTTCCGTTGTCCCGAAGTCCTCTTCCAACCATCCATGATTGGAATGGAAGCTGTTGGCATTCATGAGACCACATACAATTCAATTATGAAGTGTGATGTTGATATCAGGAAGGACTTGTATGGAAACATAGTCCTCAGTGGTGGTTCTACTATGTTCCCAGGTATTGCTGACAGAATGAGCAAGGAAATCACTGCTTTGGCCCCAAGCAGCATGAAGATCAAGGTGGTTGCTCCACCTGAGAGAAAGTACAGTGTCTGGATTGGTGGCTCTATCTTGGCTTCTCTCAGTACTTTCCAACAGGTAAACATTCTGTGGTGATTCAGATATTTTAATGACCAAAGTAATTTGTGTTTGTGTTGTCAAAATGATAAATCCAAAATGTTGATGCCTCATGCACTGTAGTATGTCTCTGATTGTCTTTATTTTAGTTCTAGTTCTGATATCTAAATCTCTCAATTTGATACATAGCTGGTTGCTTGAATTTTGTCTCCTTCTCACATTAGTTGAAGTTATAGGACAAGTTGGGATTTGTGTAACTTGCTATGAATATCCAGCAGCATCCTCATGCAAATTTGTGCAAACACCCTAGAATGTTGTTTTGATATGGTCAATTTAGTAGGGATATTGATGATAAGGATCTTATTTTTGGAAATGCAGATGTGGATTGCGAAGGCAGAGTACGATGAGTCTGGTCCTTCAATTGTACACAGGAAATGCTTTTAAATGCAGCAGAATGGCTTGGTGTAGGTACAGCGTCCTCGTTTTGCAATACAGTAGCACCTTGCACTGATTGAAGATTTTTCTTAAAAAATGTTTGTTATTAGAACAGTGAACTGAGATAAGGTGGAGTTTGATGGCAGAATTAATTCTTTCATTTGTTTTGTTTTACCATTGTAATTGTTAATGATAAATGAAAACCGTTTCAGCTTATTACTTGTTGCTTCCTCATAATCACCACATTCTTCTAATTAAACCAAAGTCAGATCGTATAATTTCATATTCAAGTTAATTTGGACTTGAGTATCTCCAATAGAAGATTTCATTTTGAGATCTTAGCCATTTTTTTTAGTGGTTTCCATAGTGTCATATCACTATTAAATTTTTTTAATTTTTTAGTTCAATAGTAAATCTTATTTTGAGATTGTAAATGATGATTTTAGGTCTTACAAGAATTGAATACAAATCAATTTTGTGGAGAAAGGGTAAAAAATTATTTTTATTGAAATGAATGCAAATCTTGGAATTTTTCTACAATTGGCCTGTTTGGATGTTTGCTTCTCTAGAAACATTTCTAGAAGAGAAAAGTAAGGAGAAAAAAATGAAATGAGCTTTTCTATAAGTAAAAATAAGCTCTTCATTAGCTAATTTGTAGATGTCATCTCATCTTTTAGAAAAGCTACATTAGTGAACTTCTACAAATTAATTAATGGAGAGCTTATTTTTACTCATGAAGAAGCTCATTTCATCTTTTTGCTCTTATTTTCTTCTTCTAGAAGTACTTCTAGAGAAGTTTACCCAAACAGGTCCAATAACTAAATCTTCACATTCTACTCCGATAATGAATTTTAGTAAGATAAAATCTTAAAATTAAGATCTCCTTGAAAAATCTCTTATTATTTGGAGATGGCAAACTGGACATCGAACTGGGTTATATGACATTGATTAAGCCTCTTGTCCAATAGGCTGCTAGTTGTTTGAAAATACGTAATTGGTGTGCATATTGACATTATACCTGTAAATGTGGTTATCAGAAATAATGCCAGTGATTTATTTTCACTACAAGAAAACTGAGTTGGGAAAGACATAACGTGGAAACAATTATATGTTGAATATATATATATATATATATATATATATGCTTTTGCTATATATTGAAAAGTCTAAAACATTTAAAAAACTTGAAAGTTGAATGTCTTACACAGCAAAGACCAAATACAATTTAAAAAGGAATAAAGTCTCGTAAGTCATGAACACCTACATTTGATTTAGCCTGTCTGTGACGAAACGAGGCCAAGTTCGTCGTTGCCTTACCTTGGGCGCTTTGTCAGTCAAAAGGTAAGAGCCCTAGCTTCAATTCCGTATTTCTATTTTCTTCTTCCAAAAATAATTTGCGTGTCCAATATCTAACTTGTACAAAAATAAAATAAAATAAAACTCAATGAATATATCTTCAGAAGTATTAAAAAAAAAGAACATGCATCTTTTGGTATATAATTTTTTAATTTTTTTTTATCTTACGTACTAAGTGCCTACTTAAGATGATAAAAGTAGAAAAAATTTACTAAAAACAAAATATTTATCATATAAAATAACAAAAATGGTTGACCTTTGGATTTTGATTTTTAAAAGTATCTAAAAATGATTAAGAGGGCGTATTTTCCTTAACACTTGGTATATTTGACCACTGTCTTAATCAGGTATAATTTTAGAAACAAATTTATAAATGGTTTAAAATATATAAAAGATTGCAGATTCAACCTATAACTATAAGAAAAAAAATTGAACATATAAAAATAATTGACATGTGATACACGACTTTCACTTTTTGCTCTTAACTATCATTTTCATCTTTTAAGGAACTTTGCATTCAAGTTGTCTTTTGGATTTCTAATTCTAGGTTTGGTTATGCAACTTTAAGAAAGCAAACAAAAGGGAAGTTTGGTGATTTAATTAGTTAGGAAGTGTTTATATTAGAGTTTGTAAAATTAATTTTAAGTGAATTCAGCAATATAAATTTAATTTTTAATTAGAAGCATTTAAGTAAATTTAATTTTCATATAATAAATATTTTTAAATAATATCAATTAAAATTTATTCAAATGTGTAACGAATATGTAAGAAAAAATTAAAATAATAATATAACTTAAATTATAAAATAATTTTCCGATTATATTTAACTTAATTTTTATTTATTGGAAAAAATAATAAAATATTACTTTTTAATTTAACAATTGACTGTGATTTTAATACAAACTTAAATTTATTTTAAAATTATCAAATATATCAACACAAATTTTAATGTACATTACCATATTCAACATATATGTTTTGGATCATCATAATATTAATGTGGTATAAAATATTTAATATTTATAATTTTATTAATAATTAATCTTTGTCAGACATAATTTATTATTAATGTATAAATATCTTACTTAGAAGGATTGAATTCTAAGAGTACTTCACTTGACTAGTTGTTGGTATATTAAACTTGTGTTTACATTGTATGTTAGGAATTATCTAAAGTCTAACAGGTAATAAGCCACATCTCTCACCTAATGAACGGTTAAAGTTGGGATTTTCTCCGGGTTAGATTAAAAAAGCATATTGTTTGGTCTCCTTCAAAGTATTATTTATCCGAAACGATATTAGCTTTTAATATAAAATATTAATATTAATGCGTTTTACTATTCAGTATTCATCTAAAGAGGAAAAGTGGGAGGCGGGCATGATGTGTAAGTGTGTAACCCAGATTTTGTTTTATATCATACAAATTCCAATATATTTTTATAATGTTTACACACAACTAACTAATCATCAAATATTATTTAGAGTAAAATTTGTTAAAAATAAAATATTAAGGATAAAAAATACAATTAAGTCATTTATTAACACAATTTTCATTTAACAACAATTAATATAAATATTATAAATTTATATTAACAATTTGATACCTTATACAAATAGATTATTTTATTAGTATAAAAAGTGAAAAAGTTAATTGAAATATATTGATAATATAAAATTTTATATTATCATTCAGTGATAAAATGGTAATATTGTTAATTTCTTAATAATTATATTTTAGAATAATAAATATCAAAACAATAATATTAATGTAATATATCATATAATTAATATAGATTGGTTCTATTTACATGAATAATTAAATTTTCATACATAACATATTTACCATCGAAAATAATTTTAACAATAAAATGTCATTTTTAGTGATATTTTGAAGGACGCTGGTGTGACAAAAGCACGTCAGAGCTTTGATTTGGTTGGTTTAGTAGAAAAAAAATGGTAGCTTAAAAAACTAGAGATTATCCAAGTATAAAACACTTTTATATTATTGTATAATTACAAAAATTATTAATATGATTTTAAAATAATAATCATAAAAATTAATAAATTTATTATAAATAATAGATTGTCATTAATCGACTAATTTTTTTATGCCATCAAATGTATCAGTCTTTTCTCATAAAACTAAACATATAAAACTCCACAATTACAACAAAATCCTTCAAACTGGGTTTCATAAATAATTAAAAAAAATCCTTCAAGACTGGGATAATAACTAACATATGCTGTGAAGTTGTTGAATTGAATTGATCTTGCGGACAGGTAATTCTTTTGAGTGATTGACATTTTGAAATACTAATAGGAGTTTCTTTTAAAATAATTGTTTGGATTTATGTTCTATAACCTACTTAAATCTATAAAATAAGCTGTCATTGCCCAAAATATGCCATGGTTAGCTAGGCCAAGTAAAACTCAAAGAGATAGGATATGATCTTTACATCGGCTGCAGAGGGTAGACAATGAGCTTTATATAGATTCATGCATGCCAATATATACTAATTCCACAATTACAAACAATTTGTCCTCTAAGGGAAAATTGTAGGAGGAAATAAAGGTAACCTGCATACATATATACATGTGAGATGTGACATAAAACCTTGGTTAGAAAAAATTTCTGCACAAGTGCAACACAGCTTGTTGCCTTCATTTTAATAATAACATACTTCATGTCGAAGAAAGTAGGGAAGAAGTGGCATGCATTTTTGTGGAGTTAAAGGGGTGATCATCTTGGGCTATGAACATTCCAAGTCTAGAATGATCCTCTTGGCTACCATCCAAAAGTGGATTGGACTCCCCTTTCAAGTTCAATAGATGGAATTCGTCCTTGCTAGGTGTCATGTTTTCTTCAGAGCTTGTTTCAGATTTCTGGTCCATTTGAATGTTTCCCTGATCATCCAGGTAGCTTTCAGTTTCTACACTATCATCTAAGGACTTGAAAATTCTACCTTGAGAGCTAGGACTAGCAGATTTAACTGCTACTGTGTCCAGACAATGGTTTGAGCCAAAGGACTGGTTTTCCTGATTTTCATTGTTGTTGAAGTCAGTGGTACGTCTGTCAAATGTGGTTGGCGATGATTTTTCCTGCAGAACGCCTTGTGCTTGAGTTGACTGAAACTTTCAAAACCTTGAATTCCTCTGGACAACCTCCGAGCACGGTTTCTTTCTTCCTTAAGGAGAGTTCCTTCTTCCAGCAGTTTCAGTATCTGTTCTGCTTTCTTTCTAGCAGCTAGACCCCAGTTGAACCTGCATGCATATACTCACAAAGGCCTCATTAATCACTATCTAGAATGAGTTTAATATGTATTGTCTATTGTCTGTGTAAAAAGTTTGAAGCATTAACTAATTACAAATCACTCTATATGTAACTTAAGATAATTATTATGAAAATCTTTCCATGCACCAGTTGCAAGAGGAAAAACAATAAGGAAAAATGAAAAGTGAAAACATACCCACTGTCATCAATATGCTGAAAGCATTTCATCTGGCCAATTACATCTTTGTCACTTTGAAATTCCTCTGCAACACTTTCTGGTGCATGAATCAACAGGTGCTCCAGCACAATCAGAGAATTGTAAGAGGCCCTCCAATTCTTCTTGTTAAATTTAACGAGTCTGTTTTGGAATCATTCCATTCATTCATCTTTGATCAGATGATTAACATACAGGTGGCTAGCATCAATAACAATAACATTAACAGCAAAAGTCTTTTGCTACCAAGCGAGGTGGGCTATAAAGGTGACATGCATGCATTCTACAGAAGGAAAAGGAGCCAGAAAAACCTTTTGTGTAGAATCTCTACAATTCTCAAATAATCATCTAGCTCAAAAACAGCCCTTGAAATTGATCTAAGTGTTGGGGAATCTGGGGCCATGAATTTCCTTTTGTAGCTTCTTCTGTCATTCTGCAAATAGTAAAGGAAAAAAAAAAACATATATTACAAACAGTAGAGGTAGTTTGGCTGAGAAACACATTAAAGCGTACTTAAGATGTGAAATCTTGAAAAGGGGTCTACCTCAGTTAGTTGAACATGTGCATTAGTTATTATAAATTCTCTCATACTATCTTTGATTTTCACGAATAAAAAAAATGGAAAATCTTATGTGGTATCATTAAAAAATAAAAAAAGAATCTTACAGCTCTCCGGGGGTAACATCGGTGAGAGCCAATCTAGCAGTCTTGAATTTTTCCTTGAGGGAAGAAAGAAGCTTGCTTTTTAAACTCATGGAACAAAGGTGTGCCCATTTTGTTGCTGTTGTTTTTGTTCAACATGAATGACATACCTAAACTGAATCAGTTTCTTGGAATTGGCTTGTCCATGTCAGGAGAAGAATTCAATGGAAAGTGAGTTGTGAATTTAAAATGCGAGTCGCATATGAGTTTGTTGTGGAGAGTTGAAATTTGCAGAAGACTTTCAGAAACTATTTATGTATTACATATGTTAAAGTACTAGTTATTAATTTAAAGTTAACTATATTATTTTTATTTTGTTGTTTCTTACGTAAAAGATAGAAATGAATAAATAATTTAAATTATGATATAAGATTATTTTTAAATTGAAATAGCTAATCAGTTAAGAAAATTAAGCATAGCTAAAGATTAAAAAAAGTTTTAAATTATTGAAAGAAATATTTTTAACTGGTTATAAAAAAATGCAAGTAAATCCCCTGTCAAAAGATAAGAAAGAACATTGAAAATATCTTAGAGAGTAAAAATTTCATTCTCAAAATAGAGATTTTAAAAAATGTGTATTGTATAATAAAAGAGATTTGTCTGACTAATATTTTAAAGACACTTATTAAAGAATTAAAAATAAAAAGGTTTTATTGAAATTCATGCAGAAAATATATTGTAAATAACAATAAAAGTGCTTAATGATATTTTTAATTAAAAATATTTTTTAACTCTTTAATTAGTGTCCTAAGACACTTGTTAGAGGTTGCCTAATTTGCCTAATAAAATCATAGTTTTGAGAAGTCAACATCTTGCGACTTGCTGCAACCTGTGTTTAAGTTTGAACGTTGAATTTTGAAATCGTTTATTGCTAATCCAGATTTATCCTTCAAGATCAAGACCCAGAGACAGACAGAGTTGCATAATTTATATTAAGAAAGCTACACAGCCATCAGGCGCGTACGCAAGCAGAAATTTCAGAATCCATCTTAGTGGACCATGTGTTATTTGTTCATTCATGTTGTTTCTTTAATGATAACACTCGTATACCCCATTTCTGGAGTACATGAAAAAAGGATGGAAGAAATAAGCGGGAGAAAAAATAAAAATAGAAATAATAGAAGAGATTAAAAAAGTTTTTTTTTTAAAGAAAACTGAATATATTATATATGTTTCGTATTTTCTTTTCCAAAAGTCACGGCACCATGAAAGCATCTTTAGTGATTAATTTTTTTTTTTATATAATCATAATATTAGTACAAAGTTATTCTCATAGAAAAGAATAATAAATCTTTGTCTTGGACAGTTAACATACATCAAGTGATTGAGTGTGTATTCTTTTTTCAACACGATTTATAATGAGATTCAAATCTTACCACTTAATTAAAAGATATACATTATTATCATTTATGCTAATCGGTATTGGTTACTTAATAATTTTCCATATGTTTAGTATTTGTTTATAAGTAATTTTATATTATTTCCTTTTTCATATAGTGATTTCATAATCATTATTGACATTCAGATATTAATCTGAAATTCAAAGAAAAAAATCATTAGTTTATAATGAATTTGATATTTCAATTTTTTTTTATCATCATAACATTAGTGTAAAATATTTATCAATTTTATTAACTATTAATCTCTATCAAATTATCTAATTGTTCACCTTTAATGAATTCTCTTCTCTTAACTATTTGTTTCATTTACAATATTTGAATATAAAATCTTATTTAAAAATGTTGCTTGCACTAATGACTTGTAGATAAAATTCTCATTTTTCATTAAGGCCACATGTTAACAGTTTTGCTTAAATGGAACTTTATGCAAAACATTATGTGATTCAGGTGCAAAGCTACGTTTTGCTCCAAAGGGGATCATGGCCCCTCCCCTTGCCCCCAAAAAAATCTTTTAATTCTCTTTATTTTCTAAGTTTTTTATATAAAATAAAAATATCAAAATATATGATAAAGGGTGAAAAATCCAACTCAAAGGAGAGGACCATCTTTAAAATCTTTAATGTTAGGCATCCCTTTTCTTTTGAGTCCAGGAATTGCATAGAAAGAGGCAACAACTAAAGGTCGAGGCTCATTATCAGCTTGAAATTCAAAATTGATTTCAAAGCTGAAAATGGTTTGAACTTGAGGTGTTCAGACTATGTATTATTAGTCTACACGGAGCAATGTAATTTTGACCGTTGGTTATACCCCTACCACTAAGATTTGGAAAATAAATATAACATAACAGAAGGTCATTTATGCAAGAGAGGTGATACACATAACAATTCTTATACTACTAATCTGTACAATTTTTTTTTGTGTGTGTGTATTTCTCTTTACAACATCATTTATTACGCTTCAATTTTCACAATTTTTCTCTTTTAGTTGTACAAATTATTATACAACTAACATTTTCCTTTATATGATTTCTATCTGGACAAGTCATTATCGTAGAATTTCATTGGGTCGGTCCATTTAGGAGAATATGAACTTCATATGCGGGTTCTTTTCAATTTAGAGCATAGACATAATTATGCAAGACAGCTTAATACTTGAATTCTTCTCTATTTTGGCCCTTGTGAAGCTATCCTTTTGGACAACATGAATGTAATCTTTTGTGTGAGCCAATTCCCAATTCCCATTTCTTAAAGGCACAGTTTGCTCCCACTGTTTATTATATTAATTTGGATGTTCATGTTTGCTGACTTATATCTGCATCGTTTTCATTATTCTCTTTTACACAACAAAAAATATGTATACTCTCTTCGTTCACCATTTTCCCGGTACTATAGAGAGGATTGTGACACGATGAATTGAATTTGTGACAATATTTTGGGGTCAATTTTGTGTACTTATGCAGCTTCGTTGAACAAGTCGCACACGATAGACTGTTTGGTGATAAAGTCGCTTATAATTTTATTTGCAACTTGTAATCTGATAGCCTTTTTATTTTTCATTTTTATAAAATTGGTGACAAGACAAAAAGGGTATAGAGAGAATTCCAACCAGATTGACACTACTCCGCTCCTACCCCACAACCTTAGCCCTTCACAAAATAAGGAACTAGTCCTGTTTCGGCTTACATCATGCACACACCAATTTTTTTTAAATGTTTATTCTCCAGTGTTGAGTTGGTTCATTAAAACACGCAACCACTCATAAAAACGGTCTCCTTTATAAATTAGCTAGATGCTGATTAGCTAGATGCTGACTGAGCTTAGCTTTCTAATAACTAAAAATATCTAAAACTATAAAACACATTAACATAACTGTTAATGTACTAACAAATCGTTGTTCTAAAACTGATCCCATGAGTGAGTAAGGTTTCGATTTTAAATTTTGTGAATCATTTTTTATTTATTGATGCAGTTCTTAATACTTTTTTAAAAAACAGTATTTTATAGTTAATGTAGTATTTATATAAGGGTTTTTTAACATATATCAACTTTTTAATAGAAGTATGTTAGCAAGTTATATTGTTGATGTAATTTAAGATAATATCTAATTATTATTTGTTAATCTATTTTAATTAAAAATAAATTTTAATTAGAATATATTAATAAGCTACGGCATAATTTAATACAATATTTAGTTATAACTTAATTACGTTCTTCAATTTAAAAACAAGCGTATGTTATCAAATTCTTTATAAATAGTATTTCTTTTAACACTATTAAATAATATATTTTTAAATATAATAAAACAAATATAAATTTATTCAATGCTCAACTTTTCAGTTGAATCTCTATATAAAATATATTAATAAACAAAATAAAGTATTATAAAACTTATATAATATATTAAAAATACATTCACCATCAAACGTGTGAATTAATCACCGTAGGGGTGTTTCAACTTAACATGTGTAGAGGATGTGTGATCTCTAAAAATAATATACACTAAAAAATTTATTATTTTTAATATTATCTAGAAAATTATTCTAAAATATAAAATTCAAATTTATGTTAATATAATACATATAAATACATATATAATAATAATATATGCACTAATTTCTATCTTAAAATATTATTTTAAAAAATTATTATGAATTATTTTAATGTAACTATATATTGAAAAATACTTATTTTAATTATTATTTTCAAAAAATATTATTTAAGTTAACTAAATTATAAAAAATTAAATAAAAAATATATAGAATAATAAAGACTTGACACAAATATTAATTTAGTATTTAATACTATGAATGTAATGTTTATATAAATATATCACATTAATCTAATTTTTCCATTTATAAAATAATTTATAAAATTTATT